>JAKSZT010054416.1:9693781-9931564 GCA_026826555.1 Tolypeutes matacus
TTTTTTTTTTTTTTTTTTTTTTTTTTTTTTTTTTTTTTTTGAATTTTCCCTGTTTTATTTTTTCCATCTATATCATTTCCATTGAAGAGAGGACACATCTTGACAGGCAAGACTGTGGGGTAGCAGAGGAAGACATTTTCTATGCTAGGAAAGAAGGCAAGAGCTGTATGAAAAGTATTTCTAAGAAAAAGCAAATATATTAAGAATATGCACCCATAGTTTACACATCAGGTTTCTTTGAAGGTGGGATACTAAGGAAGTTAGATGAGTATCATATGATCAGGTTATTATTTAAAATTTTCTTTAAGTCATTAATGATTAATTTTAATTAGAATGTAACACATTCTCACACATCTTTATTTAGTGAGAGCAAAACATTGCTTCATATTTTGCAGTGTCCACTTCCCCTCATTACATTTTTTTTTTTAATTGTGGGAACATATATATAAAACACAAAATTTCCTATTTTAACTATTTTTAAGTATACATTTCAGTAGTAATAATTACATTCACAGTGTTGTGTTACTGTCACCATGATCAACTGCAAAGTCTTTTCCATGACCACAGAGTTTGAACTTATTAAGCAATAATTTTAACCACATACCCACCAATTCCCAGAGATCATCTGCTCCCTCCCTGACCTTACCCCCAATTCCATGGACAATGCAAATCCCCCCACCCTACCCCCCTCACTGGCCAGCACCACACAACCCAATAACATCGCTGCTCCACTGTGATGCCCATCCACTGCACAATTACACCCTTCCACCTTATCATAGTTTTGCCCATATGGGCATTGGCTCGCAACCTTCTACTTCCTTTCTGTCTCCTGTAAACCTATCTACCAGATAGTAGCTTTGTGAGTCTGATCAATTTGCTTAATTCATATCGGTGAGGTCATGTAATATTTGTTCAGTGCCTGGCTTGCTTCATTCAACATAAGGTCTTCAATGTTCACCCATATTTTCCCATGTGTTAATACTGCATTCCTTGTTACAGCTGAGAAATATTCTACAGAATAGAATATTCTCCTCTACAGCTGAGTATATACCAGAATTTGCTTATTCATTCATCTGTTGATGCACATTTGGGTTATTTCCAACTTTTGGCAATAGTGAATAAGGTTGCTATGAACATTGGCGTGCATATATCTGTTCATGTCCCTGCTTTCAATTTTTCTGGTGATATACCCAGTAGTGGGATTGCTGGATCATATGGTAGTTCTATAGCTAGCTCCTAAGGAACTGCCAGACTGTCCTCCACAATAGTTGCACCATTCTGCATTCCTACCAGCTGTGGATAAATGTTCCCATTTCTCCACATCCTCTCCAACACTTGTAGTCCTCTGTTTTTTTTAATAGCCTCCAATCTAATAGGTGCAAGATGATATTTCATTGTAGTTTTGATTTGCATTTCCCTAATACCTCATGATATTGGGTATCTTTTCATGTGTTTTTTAGCCATTTATATTTCTTCTTTGGAGAAGTGTCTATTAAAATCACTTGCCCATTTTCAAAATGAGTTTTTTGTCTTTTTATTTTTGAGGTGTAGTATTTCTTTATATATGCTGGATATTAGGCCCCTCTCAGATATATGGTTGCCAAATATTTTCTCCAATTGAGTAGGCTGCCCTTTCATTTTCTTGACAAACTCCTTTGAAGCACAAATTTTTTTAATTTTGAGGAGGTCCATTTATCTATTTTTTTTTCTTTCATTGCTCATGCTTTGGGTATAAAGTTCATGAATCCATTTCCTAACTTGAAATCTTGTAGATGCTTCCCTACATTATTTTCAAGATCTATATGGTCTTGGCTCTTATATTTAGATCTTCGATCCACCGTGAGTTAATTTTTGTATAAGATGTGAGATGGTATTCTTCTCTCAATCTTTTGGATATGGATATACAGTTCTCAAGGCACCATTTGTTGAAGAGGCCATTCTCTCCCAGTTGAGTGGACTTGGTTGCCTTGACAAATATCAGTTGACTGTATATGTGAGGATCTATATCAGAACTGTTAGTTGGGTTACATTGGTCAGTATTTCTATCCTTGTGCCAATACCATGCAGTTTTGACCACTGCAGCTTTGTAGTATGTTTTAAAGTCAGGTAGTATGATTCCTCTGATTTCATTTTTCTTTTTCAATATATATATCTTTGGCTATTCAGAGCCCCTTGACCTTCCAAATAAACTTCATAGTTAGCTTTTCCAATTCAGAAAAAAATGCTGTGATAATTTTTATTGCGAATGTGTTAAATCTGTAAATCAGTTTGGGTAAGAGACATCTTAATGATGTTTAGTCTTCCTATCAATGAACAGAGAATATCTTTCCATTTATTTAGGTCTTTTTTGATTCCCTTAACAGTGTTGGGTAGTTTTTTTTACATACAAGTCATTTACTTCTTTAGTTAAATTTATCCCTAGGTATTTGATTCTTTTAGTTATTGTAAATGAGATTTTTTCTTGATTTTTTCCCTCAGATTGTTCATTATTAGCATACAGAATTTCTACTGATTTTTGCACATTAATCTTATAACCTGCCACTTTACTGAGCTCATTTATAAGCTCTAGAAGCTTTGTTGTAGATTTCTCAGGACTTTTGAGGTATAGGATCATGTCATTTGAAAATAGTGAAATTTTTATTTCTTGCTTTCCAATTTGCATGCTTTTTATATCTTTTTCTTGCCTAAGTGCTTGATCAATAATTCTTACACAATATTAAATAAGAGCGGTGACAGTGGATATCCTTGTCTTGTTCCAGATTTTAGAGGGAAAGTTTTTATAATTTCACTATTGAATATGATGTTAGCTGTGGGTTTTTCATATACATCCTTTATCAATTTGAGGAAGTTTCCTTCTATTTTTATCTTTTGAAGTATTTTTATCAGGAAAGGATGCTGTATTTTGTCAAATGCTTTTGCTGCATCTATAGAGATTATCGTGTGATTTTTTTCTTCTGGTATGTTAATTTGGTGTATTACATTGATTGATTATTTTTTTGTTGTTGTTGTTGAACCATCCTTGCATACCAGGGATGAAACCCACTTGGTCATGTGGTATAATTCGTTTGATGTGTTGTTGAATATGATTAGCAAGTATTTTGTTGAGGATTTTAGCATCTAGGTTTATTAGAGAGTTTGGTGTATAGTTTTCCTTTCTAGTGGTGTTTTGGTATTAGGGTAATTTTGACATCACAGAATGTTTCCTCTACCTCTAATATTTGGAAGAGTTTAAGCAGGATTGGTGTTAGTATTTCCAAAATGCTTGGTAGAAATCATCTGTGAAACTGTCTTGTCCTGAGCTCTTCTTATTTGGGAGGCTTTTGATGACTAATTCAATCTTGTTATTTGTGATTTGTCTGTTGAGTTCATCAATTTCTTCTGTCAATGTAGGCTGCTTGTGTGTTTCTAGGAATTTGTCCATTTCCTCTAAATTATCCATCTTGGTGGCATACAATTTTTCAAAGCATTCTCTTATGGTCTTATGATACTCTTTATATCAGTGGGGTCAGTGGTGATATCCCCTTCCTAATTTCTTATTTTATGTATTTGCCCCTTCTCTCTTTTTTTTTAAACTAAGGATTTGTCAATTTTATTAATCTTCTCAAAGAACAAGCTTTTGGTTTTGTTTATTTTTTCTAGTGGTTTATTATTTTCAATTTCATTTAGCTCTGCTCTAATCTTTGTTATTTCCTTCTTTCTACTTCTTTTGGGGTTAGTTTTTTATTCTTTTCTACTTCCTCCATGTGTGCAGTTAGACCTTTGATTTTAGATCTCTCTTCTTTTTTAATATAGGCATTTATGGCTATACATTTCTCTCTCAGTACAGCTTTTGATGCAGCCCATAGGTATGTTGAGTTGTGTTGTCATTTTCATTTGTTTCAAGGTAGTTACTGATTTCTTTTGCAATTCCTTTCTTTACCCATTGATTATCTAAGCGTGTGTTGTTTAACTTCCATATCTATTTGCCTAATCTGCTTCTCTGCCCCTTACTGATTTCCAACTTCATTCCATTGTGGTCGGAGAAATTATATTGTATAATTTCAATCTTTCTGAATTCATTGAGAGTTGCTCTGTGGCCTAGCATGTGGTCTATCTTGTAGAATGATCCATGTGTACTCAAGAAGAATGTATATCGCACTGTGCTTTGGTGTAATGTTTTGTATATGTCTATTAGGTTCAGATCCTCTAATGTGTTATTCAAGGTCTTTTTTTCTCATTGATTCTCTGTCAATATGTTCTGTCAAATGATGCAAATGATGTATTAAAGTCCCCCACTATAATTGTAGAGGCATCTATTTCTTCACTTACTTTTTTCAATTTTTGCCTCACATATTTTGAGGCACCCTGTTTAGGTGCATAAATGTTCATGATTGCTCTTTTTTCTTGATAGGTTTTCCCTTTCATTATTATATAGTGTCCTTCTTTGCTCCTTACAATAGTTTTGCATTTAAAGTCTATTTTTTCTGGTCTTAGTATAGCTATTCCCTCCATTTTTTGGTTATTGTTTGCATGTAAAATTGTTTTCCAACCATTCACTTTTTGTCTCCTTGTGTCCCTGCATGTAAGGTGAGTTTCTTGTAGACAGCATATAGATTGGTCATATTTCCTTATCCATTCTGCCAAGCTGTATCTCTTGATTAGAGTGTTTAAGCCCTTAACTGTAAAGGCATTACTTACATTAGCCAAATTTTCTTTAGGTTTGTGTATGTCATATGTTGTTTTTATTTTTCTTTTTATCTTTTTAGTTATTCTTACACTCACCTCCAACTCTCTATCTCCCCTGTTTTTCCCTTTCAACCTGCAGAACTCCCTTTAGTATTTCTTGAAGGGCAGGTTTCTTATTGACAAACTCTCTTAAACTCTCTTATTTACCTGTGAATATTTTGAACTCTTCCTCATTTTTGAATGCCAGCTTTGATGGAAAGAGAGTTCTCGGCTGGAAGTTTTTTCTTTTACCACCTTAACCATTTCATACCACTGTCTTCTTGCTTCTGTGGTTTCAGATGAGAAATCAGAACTTAATCTTATCTAGCTTTCTTTGCATGTTGATGGATCTCTTTTCTCTTGCTGCTTTCAGTGTTCTCTTTTTGTCTTGAGCATTGGACAATTTGACAAGTATATGTCTTGGGGTAGGACTATTAGGATTTATAATGTTTGGGGTGGTCTGTGCTTCCTGGACATGTACATCCATGTCCCTCAACAGAGTTGGAAAATTTTCAGCCATTATTTCCTCCAACACTCCTCTGACCCCTTTCCCTTCTCTTCTCCCTCTGGGATGCCTATAATGCATATGTTTGTGCATTTCATGTTATCATTGAAGTCCCTAAGTCCCTGCTGGATTTCTTCAATCTTTTTATCTATCTGTTCTACTATCAGCCTGATTCAAATGTATTTTCTTCTACATCACTGATTCTTTCCTCTGTCTGTTCAGACTTGCTCTATGTGCTTCCAGTGTATTTTTGATATCTTGCATTGTGCCATTCATCACCATCATAATCCTTATCTTCTTATGTATGTTTACAATATCTTAAGTATGTTCTCCCAGTGTCTTTTTTAATATCCTTAATCTCTTCCTTCATTTCATTAAGTTTATTCATGATATTTGTTTGGATATCTCTGATTAGTTGTTCCATGTTCTGTATCTCCTCCTGTTTTTCACTTTGTTTGTTAGACTGGGCCATGTCTTCCTATTTCTTATTATGGTTCACAATTTCTTTTTGGTGTCTAAGATCTGTTTATCTTGATGTGTTTGTCTGGTTGGTTAGTTTCTCTTTCTACTCTAGGGTTTTATTTTGTTGTTGTTTTTGTGTGTTGTAAGGTTTCACTTTTACTCTTCATTCTCTTATTGTATTTCCTTGCTGTTGTCTATGTTCCCTTGGGGAAAAAATTAGGACCAGAGAAAAGGAATGAGATAAGAATGGAAAAGTAATAATAGTAATAATAATATAAAAAGTTAGAAGAGGAACTGTACAAAACCTAGGAAAATAAATAATTAACATGAGTAAAAAATCATAAGAAGCACAGAAGAATAAGAATAAAAAAGTGGAGTAGAATAAATGAAATGAGAAAGAAAATAGAGAAATATATATAGAATGCATTAAAAGGCTGGACTGATGAGAAGAGAGGAAAAGAAAAGACAAAAAGTAAAGAAAAGAAAAGGAAAAAAAAAAAAGAAAACCAGAAATAAGAGTGAGAGAAATAAAAACAAAAAAATTTGAAGAACAAACACGAAGAGGTGGAATGAATGAAAAATAATAGAAAACAGAAAATAGAAAAATGAAGGAAAGAAAATAAGTAACAGAGATAGAACAAAATTAGTAAAAGGAAAGGGGGGGGGGGGACAAAGAATGGGACAACACAATAAACAAAGAAAAAAAAAAAAGCAGAAAAAAAAGAAAGAAAGGAAAACAGCCTTCCCTCTTAGGCCCCTAAGGAGCTTCTCAGGCTGCCAGTGTTCATCAACAAATCACCCTGCACCCTGCCCCTTGCAGATGATATACTGGGTTTTAGTGAGTAAAATAAGGAAAAAAAAAAAAAAGGAACTGTTTTAAAAAAACAACAGATCCAAGGAAGCCCAAAACAAAAGGAATGCCTATATGTTTCCTGTCATAACGGATCAATTGGATGCCTGATAACCAGGTGGATCACTCTCTCAATCAAGCTGGGAATCAAACCAGGGGCCTCATATATACAAGGCAGGAAATCCTCCATTGAGTTAAATTTTATCCTTAGGTTAAGTAGTCTTCAAAAAGTTATCTGCCCCCTTTTCCCCAGGCGTTTTAGAGTTGTAGACTTGTACAACATGCTAGAGTCCTGCTGATTAGGTGCCTGTCCCGCCCTCTTATCTAGTTCCTCTCTCCCCATGTGGCTGGGCCTGCCTGAGCAGATCCTCCTTTCCCTCTCCCCATCTGTTCAGGGTTGCTTCTAATATTCAAAGGGGGTTCAGCTGGCCAAACTCACTGCAAAGAAACTACTCTCCACCCTCTGCCAGACCCCTCTTCCTCCCAAGGAATGCCCATCTCCCAGTCCATTGGCAGTAGCAAGCCAGGGGCACCGAGGCTCCTTGCCCTGAGGGTGGGGTATATGTGCCATTTCCAGCCACAGGGGCGAGCAACTCACAATTTTCCTTTGGTTTCTTTATCTTTCCAGTTCCCTACTAGATGACCCAGAGCACTTTCCCATTCTGTTTATATCCAAAGTAGCTTCTTTAAATAGGTCCCTGCCTTCTCTCTGCTTTTTTTGTGAGAGGGTCAGACTCTGCCTACCTACTTTGGTGCCGTTTTCCCAGAAAGACTTGTTTTTTCTTTAACTGATATAAAACAAGAGGGTACCATAGTTTTTTTGTGTGTGTGGTTAGTTTGTTGAATTAAAAATGTAATAGCAAAATCTATGTTTTATCATATTATGTGTCCAAAAGATAAAAGCTGAAATTACAAGAAATACATTCCTCAGTTACTGTATAAATCTGTCCAGAGAAGTTTGGTTTGCATTATAGGTGTTTGTTCTAGTCAGCTTGTGTTAGTTGTGAAAAGGAAGAGTCTTATTTCCTTTTTAATATCATTGCTGACAGGTTATTCTTTAAAACAGAAAATAATTGAACTCTACCTTTCTCATCAGGTTTTTCTCTCCTTGGTCATTTTTAGGTGTATTTACAGCATAATTTCATCTATTAATTACTTATGTGATTCTTCAGATTTCCTCCAGACATGCAATACCATGAAAGCATCTAGATTACATTATGCTACATAACCTTTGATACATTAGAGTTTTCAGTCCTCTTTCTTTAGAAAAGGCACAGATATATTAGAATCTTCTTTTAAAAGTGAAGAGTCTTTATGATGGTTAAGTTCATGCGTCAATTTGCCTAGGTTATCATGTCCATTTGTTTACAAGCAAGCACTAGTCTGACTGTTACTGTGAGGGTATTTTGTGGATTTAAATCACTAGTTAGTTGATTGCAACTATGGCTGATTATATCTAAAATCAACAAGGGGATTGCCTTCAGCAATGAGAGGAGTCTCACAATCATTTGGAAGCCTTAAAGGGAGAACTGATGACTTTAGCCATCAGGAAGAAAAACTTCTATCTACTTCCATATATTTACAATCAAATTTATTAAACATTATACATACATTCAGTATCAGCTCCCCCTTCTTTACCTACCTCCTGGATAGAGCTGATGATTGCACATTATAATGAGTTGAACTAACACTGCTGATTTATAAATGTGATTGTGGCTCAAAGGTGTAGTCTAGGTAGGTTAATGTTAATTGAAAAACACTAGAGGATAATCTAGGGACTGTATAACATAGTGAATATGGTGGTAGATGAGGATTGTGGTTAATAATATGAAAACAAATATGTTCCTCTATTACAAGGTGTTAAGAATATGGTGATATATGGGGAAAATACAACTAACATAACTTACAGACTATATATAGTTAACAGTAATATTGCAATTTTTTTTGTAGCAAAGGCAAAAGAAAGTACTATATCAATGCTAAAGTTAAAAAAAGAATATGGGATTTAGTTTTATGAGATATGAAGATGATCATGTATTTTTTTCTTCATTTTATTCATTAACAAGGAGAACTTTGTAATGTTATTTAACAAATTTGTGCTCAATTATTTATTCTTCTAAACACTGGAGAAACAATTGAGTTTGCTTTTAGGACTAAATAAGATAAATGTGCCTGGACAGAATTTTTAAAAGTAATGCTTCCATAATTTGTTAAACTGCCTTTTGCCTGTTATTTTATTTTTTGAAATTGAAATAAATTTACTTTAAAAAAAAAAAAAAGAAAGAAGAATTTTTATCTCTACTTCAGCCAGTCAGCTTTTTCTGGAGAATTCTTGAAATCTTCATCGGCTTTGCTAATCCCCATGATAGCATGAACCAAATTCTATAATAAATTTCATTATATATATATATATATATATATATATATATATATGCTCTTGGCTCTGTTTCTCTGGAGATCCCTGACTGATACAATCTTGTAACATGATTCCAGTGAAATTTGAGGCAAATGTGTATCTTTTTGGTATGTTTAATAAAATCATGAATACAGTTGCAACTAGTTCCTACATGCAGTATACCATGTCATGCTTATTAAAATTAAGAATTTTCCATATTTGGAGATTAGTAAACTGATTGCTGATCTTAAGAGAGTATGTTTTTAAGTAACAAAAAACTACTACACATTTTCATAATATGCTGCACGATGTTAAATTTTATCTCTTTGATTTACTTCAATATGTGCAGTTTAATTTGTATTTATAGATGCATGATTTTAGCTCAGAAAATATGAATATATGTACTACCTAATAAAAACAAACTTTAAAATATGACCTGTTTTCATCTTAGGTTTTGTGAGATGGATATCTGGAAATAAGCAAAAGTTACTGGGTGTGTTTTTAAGGATATTTTATCAGTTAAAAGGAACAGGAGCTATCAACTGTTGAAAGGAAGGAAGGGGGCAAAATCACTATGAGTTGATGTTAGAGTAAGAGATTAAGAAAATAAAATAGGTATATTTTTCTTGTGGGTTAAGCAAAGAATGTAAAATAATCTCTTCTGTTGCAGTTCTGCAGGGTTCTAGGTTTTTCCAGTGATCTCACCAGAATTTTGGAGAAGACATAACCCTCACCTTGTCTTATCCTTCTCCATGCATCTTGTGGTATGAAATATGTGGCATATACATTCACCCATATTTCAGAAATTTTCCTTCTTAAGCTTATGATAACGCATAAATTAATCTGTTGTCAGGATATCACATTTAGTAAAAATTTCAGGCAGGAAGAGGAGAGAGATGTAGTGGTGGAAATCAGATAAATTAATATGAGAAGAGAGGAAAACAGATGTTAGAAACATAAGAATTTTTAATCATTGAGATTGAACAATTGTTTGAGAAGGGAATTTATTGACCTTAGAAGATAAATGACTTGAAAAGGAAAATCATATTTTTTTTAACAAAAGAAAAGAATTTTTTCTTGATCCCACATTCTTTTGCAGGTACTATTTAATTTCTTTTTCTTTCTTTTACAAAAACCCTTCTAAAAAGTATTGCAGCATGTTGAGTTCTAGGATTGAAATTTGTCATGGTTGAAAATATGTATATAATATTCAAATGTTTAAAAAATATAACATTCTTTATTTTCTAGTTTTTTATATATATGTGTGTGTGTTTATGTGTATATGTATAGATTTAATCTTGATGATGGCAGATTGGTAGGAATTAAACTTGTCCATTATTTAAAATAGTGTCATTTGTAGTAATCCATTTACATTGTAAGTATTTGATGGTTTATACTCTTCCTATTTTTCTGTCTAAAAAACATCTTGGCAAAGGGAGAATTGTGTCTGTTTTCATCATAATAACTCTCTCAGCTATTTTTTAAATACATTTTTTATTTATTTTAAAAATGTACTTAGATTACATAAACTGTTACATAAAAATATAAGGGATACTCATATGCCCCACTCCCTACACCTCCCACTTTTCCCCACATAAACAACTTCTTTTGTTAGTGTGGTACATTCATTGCAATTGATGAACACATTTTGGAGCATTGCCACTAAGCATGGACTCTAGTTTACATTGTACTTTACACTCTTTTCCACTCAATTCTGTAGGCTATGACCGGACATATAATGGCCTGTATCTGTCACCGCAATGTCATCCTGGTCAATTCCAAGTCCTGAAAATACCCGCATATTACACCTCTTTTTCCCTAATCCCCCAAGTACAGGGGCAGCCATTCTGAAGACAGTAAGGATGTTAGACCATGAATGCTTGGACTAACCTTTCTCTCCCCTCTAATTCCTGCTTTACTTCCTTTGGAGGGTGGGGGAGAGGTTGGTTAGTCTAGCCATAGGAATAGAGAATGTCGTGGGAGGAAAGGAAAGATATTCTTGGAAAAAGGGCATTAACTAATTCAGCTCTGGGCTGGGTTGCTAGAGTAAAGCTCTAGGGGAGATGAACATTCACAATCATGCTTTCCTTCAGGTACCCTAAAATAGTGAAATGCTTCTGGCTATATTCTTTAAACACCACCATAATATAGTAGAGCAGGGGTTCTTAACCTTTTTTGTTCCACGGACCCCTTTGCCAGTCAAGTGAAAACCATGGACATCTTACTAAGTCCACACTATATTGTATATTATTTAATAAATATATCACACCTGCACTAAACACGTTCCCACAGAATTTTTTTTTTTAATTTCAATTCAAGCTTATGAACCCCTTGTTAAGAACCCCTGTAGTAGAAATACATAGAGTTGTGCAAAATGCAAAATGAAGCATACTTAAATAAAATGATTTTTAGATGGCATGGTTTGATTTATTTAGAAAGAAAATGTTTTTATTTTCTTCAAAGAGAAGATTCAAACTTTAAGAACATAGCTTACTCAAAGACAGTTCTACTCTTATATGTGCTCAGAAAAAAAGAAGTTAAAAAATTTCGATAGCTGTTTCAATGCTAAGTGGATTTTCCCTCACTGGGAAACAAGTTAAATTGGGGATACTCAATGAGTTTATCAAACTGCCAACCTACCCTACAAAAGAGTAACATATTTAATTTAGCGTTAGATGTCATCAACATTTTCAGTATTATTTTTATATAACCTAAAAGTAAAATTGCCATTTATAGAAGAATTAATATACAATTTGTAATATTCATTCTACAAAAATTAGTCGATACATTTTTATTTCAGTAAATTGAGAAACATATTTCCTTGGTTTTGACATTTATAGTCTCCAAAAATTTACTTTATTTTAGTGCATTTACTTAAGTAATCAATACAATAATTGCAAGAGATGCCTACTATTCTTAACATTTGTTATTAATTTAGCAGCTTTATTAAAGTATAATTGATGTGCCATAATATTCATCCTTTGTAGGTGGACAATTCAATGATTTTAGCAAATTTCTAGAGTTTTGAGCCATCACCATAATCCAGTTTTAAGATTTTTTAAAGCATGACAAACTTGTCCCAGTTTGACTAGGACTTTCCTGGTTTTAGCACAGAAAGTACCACATCCCAGGAAAACCCTTAATCTCACACACATTGGGATGGTTGTTTACCCTATATTTCTTTCACCCTAAAAGGTGGCTTCATGCCTCTTTTCAGGTCATCTCCACTCCTACCTCCAGCTCTAGAAAACCACTCACCTGCTATGTATCTCTATAAATTTGCCTTTTAAAAAATATATATTTCGTCTAAAAAGAATTATATGTATTCTTTCATTAACATAGTATTTTTTGAGATTCATCCATGTCAAAGTATGTTCCAGCAGTTCTTTACCTGTAATTGTTGAATCTTATTTCATTTTATAGATATAACATATCCATGTTATATCTCCATTTTTTTGTTTGTTTGTTTCTCTGTTCACCAATTTTAGACATTTGGATTATTCCTGGTTGGGACTATATGAGTAATGCTATTTGTGTTCCTTTTTCTTGGATCTATCCCTATACGGGAATTTCTGGGTATATGATCCATTTTGAGTTTTGTGTATGGTGTGAGGTAAGGATCCAACTTCTTTTTTTTTCCTTCATGCATTTAGATATCTAATAAGTCCAGCACCATTTATAGAAAAGACTAGCAGTTCTTCTTTAAATTGTCTTGGTAACTTTGTTGGAAATAGATTGAACATAAATAATGGTTTATTTCTGGACTTCCAATTCTGTTTTGTTGATCTATATGATTATTAATGCTCCAATATTACACTATCTTGCTTACTATGGCTTTAAAGTTGAAATTGGATATAAAACCCTCCAAATATGTTTTTCTTTTATCAAAGCAATTTTATATATTCCTAGTTTTTTTGTTTTGCTATAAAATTTTTAGGATTAATTTTTCAATTTCTACAATAAGCCTGCTGAAATTATGGTAGAGAATACATAGAATTTATAGATCAATTTGTGGATAATTAATATTATGACAATATTGATTCTCCCAATCCATGAACAGGAAATATCTCTCCATTTATTTAGATCTTTATTTTCTCTCCAGAATGTGCTTTTTAAAATTTTTTAAATTTAATTTTGTTTTTTTTTTTTAGGAGGCACCAGGTGTTGAACCCAGGACCTCATACATGGGAAGCAAGCACTCAACCCACTGAGCTACATCCGCTCCCTAGGAATTTTTTTTTTCTTTTTTTTAATTTTCATTTATAAGTCTTATGCTTCTCTTGCTAAATTTATTCCTAAGTATTTTATTCTTTTTGATGCTGTTGTGAATAGAATTGTTCTCTGCTTTTTATTTCAGGTTGTTTGTTCTTAGTATATAGAAATAGAATGAATTATGAATATTGATCTTGTGTTCTGGGAGTTTGTTAAACTCATGATTAGTTCCAGCAATTTTTCCACATTGGGATTTTTGACATACAGGACCATTTTATATGCAAATAAAGATAATTTTACTTTTCTCTTTCTTATCTGGATGCCTTTAATTTGTTAATTTCTTTATTTTTTCACATTCCACTAGCTAGACTCTTTAGTACATTGTTGAATAGATAGCACCAATATGGATATCCTTGTTTTGCTCTCAATTTTAGTGGGAAAGCATTCCAGTGCCTTCTTGCCTCCATTGTGGGAAGTGAGCTATTTATCCTACTGATGCTCCATTAATTGTTTTATTAGACATTAATTTAAAAATTCATTGGTGTCAAGTTTTTCATATTTGCCCAATAGAAAATTTGATACTTTGAAAGGAGATCAGGTTTGGTGTTGCAAATGAGTTGAAGATATACTGAATTTACATATAAATGAAAATATCCTATAGGGGAGAGAAAAGGATTAATGGAAAAGGTAAGAAATTTAGGAGATTGGAGTGTTACAAAAGCCAGAGAGTCTATTACAAAGACTGTGCTGGAAAACAACATTTAATCCCAAGAGTGATAAATTCAATAATAATAAAAAAAAAAAGAAATAGAAAAAACCCTGGATCTGGTACACGGGAAATAGAAAGTGTTCTTATCGTCTCTGAAAATTTATACTTCATAACTCCATAGATAAAAAGGTAATTAATGCTTGAATAAAGAAGAAATAAAATATAAACCCAATAACAAAATATGTATATATTTTAAATCAAGTAATTAAATGATTACCAAAGAAGGCATCAAAGTCAAGATAAAATTGTTTCATTTTGTTTTGTTTTAATTAATAGGATTTTAAACTTTTTTTCACTAAGAAACTACTAGCAAAAGAGAAATGGAATAATTTGAAGGAGAAAATGAATGTGCTTGCAGTCTTTGATGAGTAAGGAATTGATGGGATGTAGAGCTCATGTGCTGTATCTGCTTTGAAGAAAATGAAGGGCACTATCATCTTCTAAATGAAGGAGGTAAGTGTGGAGACATCAGAGTTTAATCTTCAATAAGTAGGAGAAAAGGGCATGCAATAAGAGTGAAGAGTCCAAAGAGATCAAGCATGCAGAGTCTTTCATTAATAGCATTTTTTTTTTTTTTGGGCTTCAGATCTGAAGTGAAAAGTGAGAATTATAAAAGTTAAGAACAATTGGATCAAAGTCAAATGAAAGATGGATTTTGATGGAGGACAGCAAAAGGTCATTTGACCATGCTATGCAAATAGAATAGAAACAGGATAGGCAGTAGTTAGTGATTACATTTAATACATTGGAAGAATATGAGTAAATGGAGACTCTTTCTTGGAAAAAGAGGAAATTATTTCTGCTTGATTTCTGTAAGGATCTTCAGATAAGCCAAAGGCTGATATTACTAAAGTAACTAATTATATCTATACTCAAGAGAAAGGGTTGCTGCCTACCCCACTACACCAACTCACCTAAAATTAATTACTTCCTAAGAAACTCTTGAAGAACAATTTCTCAGCACATACTTTTAGATGTTTACATGAAATGAATAAAAAAATTTAAAAAAAATCACAGGGCTTGAGCTCTGTCTGACCCTTTAATATGATTTCTGTGATTTCTACATAAATGAATGTTTAAGTGAGCCCTAAAAATTATGAGGAAAATTATACAGATTTTTAAAACTTTGGTTCATTCAGAAAAGAATAATTGTTTAAAAACTAGATTATAGAAATTAAAAATAAATTTTATCCTTATATTTAACCTGTTTCATTTAAGATGCTAGTATATCTTATATCATGTTATTGTGGAAAACCTTTAACATACAATTTTGGTTGATATACTTTTAAAGTTTTTACTTGGCTATTTGTAAGTAATCATAAAGATTATCCAGACCTAAATCTTCAGTTAATGTATAATTACCCTTAAAACTCTAATAAAGATTTTAAAAGTTTCTACTTTGGAAGTCATATAAAAAAGTGAAGAAATCTTAAAGCATAGTTTTAATTATAAATTCATCTATCAAATGTAATTGAGTGAAATGAGTAAAGGATTTTGGCTTTAATGACATTACATATTTCTTATTATCTAATACTTTAAGGTTTTTCTATGTTGTAAATACAGATAAAGCTTTAACTAGACTTAAATAATATCTTATTAACATGAAGTGTGGAAACATCCAATATCCAACAGGCTCTAAAAGCTCTGTTGTGCTTACAAATTAATTGAGAAAGGACATAAAACCTTAGTGTCCTAGCTAACAGAAATATAATGATGAATAACGTAAACAGTTCTAAAGACATACTTTTAATAATGTGATTTTTATTTGAGTGAAATTTTCATCAATATATGTATCTCAAAATAGTTAAATATTTAAACAAATGTTTGAATGTTTAATTTCTTTTTTAATTTTATCATAGAAAGTCTTTTTCTGATTTTATGACACTCCTATTGAATTAAAAAATACTCCTAAAGTAGAGACTTAAAAAAATAAAATATGTTGTTATTAACGAAAAAAATGTACTTTACTTTTAGAAAAAAAATTTGCATTTTTGCCTCTAACCTTAAAGTTAAGAAATCCTAAATTCATGAAGCTAATTCCCCATGAAATAATTAATGTGTTTGCTTTATATTCAGTCTAGAAGCAGTCTGAACTCAGTGTTTTTATGGAGTAGGATATTCTCCTCTACTCTGTAACTCAAAATTCCTGGATTCATGGATTCAGCTGGTCACTTTTCCCAGAATGTTTTTAAAATATTGATCACATGGTACTATAACAGAGAATGTCTTCCAAGTACAAATCTTCATTGTAAATTTAATAAGATTCAACTACTAAGAAATTAGACTGTTTAACAAGTTGACTAACTTAAAGTGACCAAAGCCACCGCCCACTGAAAGTTCTCTTCCAAATGGTGTCTTGTTTCCTGAAATCCAAAGTCAAATATATTATCCTATCAAATGTGTTCTTCTGACACTGCATGCTCCTTGACCACTGAGGGAAAAGGACTGATACACATGTCAGAGGGTATTATTCTAATCGATTTTCAGTCACCTACTTCTGATCTTCTTCAGAAAACTTTATGGTTAGTTCCCATGATTCAATCTTCCAGAGACTATAATGCAATGTTATCTGACCTCCAACATTAAAATAAGAGGCTTTATTAATGAATAGAACAAATCAAAATTTAAATGATAAGAAAAAATATCTATTGCTAACAAAGCAGTAATACTATGGAAACTTTTTTAATGACCCAAATTTAAAGTTAAATTTAATGACTTTAATCAAATTTTTAATGTATAAATACCTACCTTTTTTTTTTTGAGGTTTCAGTATTTTATTCAAGTTTTATTTTGTGATGTTAATTACAGCATTTGAAAGGGATGCTCGAATTCCACACAAAATGGAAGACTCTAAAATGTATCCATTAAACTGCTAAAAATAAATTGAGTGGTAAGACTACAGCAGAAATCCAATTTAGATTACCAGTATTGTCACCATGTGATTACAGTCACAGAGACTCTTCCCCGCTTGCAACTGGAGCTCTTGGAAGCTATGTCACACTCTAGTGCAAGGGCATAAAACCACAACCTGAGAGAAAATTAAGTCCTGAATTATTGGCTTTATCACATCCACCCTCTCCCCCAAAATGGCACAAAAGAAACAATTACCAAGCCCTTCAGACTACTTTTGGTGTAAAAGAGGTAGTGGACTGGGGTGGAAACAGGTCATGAACATCTGTCTAAAAAAGTCCCCTTGAGATAAATTTGTACACACCATCAAGCAAAGAGCGTCTCTGCAACTGGGGTTAGGAAACCTAGGTTTGATTCTCAGGAAATCACAATTTCATTAATTTACTCAATAGCAATTTACAAAGCACCTACACATTATCAGCTTCCACTTGCAGCCATTTCTAGATAAAAAAGAAACCTGGCGTCTCTAGAGGAACCATCAAGTTCACCGAAACTCAACAGCTTAAGGGACATTTTTTTTGGAATTGGGTTTCATCTGTACCTCTGAAAGGGTCACACTTTAAAGCTGAATCATCTTTAACCTGGAGGTCAAACATGATATTTAGCAATACTTGCATTCCAGACATACAACATCAAAAGATACACTAAATTCTGAAGATAGTTATGCTGCAAAATAGTTTAAAATTAAATGACTGTACAGTATTCATTTATGCTTGAAATTCTAGTCCCAGACCAAGCTTGGCCACCAGCGTTGAAATTCTTGACATCCAGCAGAGCTGACAGTGTCAGGCTGATACGTGGTTTTAGGGTCTGAGTGTATCCCAAACCTATCAGGCTGGAACTGTTCACTTCAGCCGAGAAGCATGTGTTGGGGTTGAGCTGATATTTGGCCGCTACTCCAGAAAGGGTGTTACTGTTTCCTGCTTTCCAGGAGAGATTGACAGCGGTCTCCGACTTCTTATTCACCTCTGGTAAATAGAATCACCAAACACCGTCCCATCATTCACATTAGTGTGAAGCTGGAATTCATTAGTCTTGTAATCAACGACAAAATTGCTGTCACCCGGAACTTTGCAGTCTCAAAATTCCTCTGGTTGCCAGCCAATCCTCATACCCTAGGACCAGAGCGCCCCGAATTGAAGGTCTGGCAACGTCAAACTGCATGGCAGCCCAGGATGAAGTGCTCCCGCTTGTACCCTGTCTTGATTTTAGCATTTTTTCCGTAGTGTTAGGTGAGAAGGATGAATCAAAGGTCAGCTTTAGTCCACGTGTGAGCTGATCTTCCATGGTCATCTCGGTGCCTAGTGTGTTGTCAGTGTTCCATTTTTCTGTAAACGTCAGACCATATTCAGTTCATCTGCACTTGGTTTCCAGATTGCCCGTCACTTTGGTGGTTTCAGTTTGTCTGACCCTGAACTTATAAATTCCAGCCCATTCCAGATTTGTTTTCAAATCAAGTTTTATTAAGCCAAATCCATAGTCCTTGGTGAAGACATCCCTGGCAGATTTCCCAAGATCAGCCTATGTAGGAGGCGTGGTGGCAGCGGGCTCAGTGTTGGCTGTGGAGAGGGCTGTCGCGGGGAGAAAGCAAGGGATCAGTGAGGCCAAGAGCGACGCAGCGCCCACGGGGGCCCCTCGGCCCCGCCCCCACCCTGCGCCAGTGCCTACCATTTGATATGTTCCAGCACCTGGTAACTGGAAGTGTGGCTGAGGATTAGCAGCATCAGCACTAAATGAGTTCTTGTTAGAAACTGTTACCACAGTAAGCCCCAGACTTCCTCATCCCTCCTGGGTTGTCCCCTGAGTATGTCAACCCTATGCTAGACACTGAGGAATAAGAGCAATTATGCCTGTTCTTAAGAGTCTCACAGTCTAGTAGGGAAGTCAGGTAGTCACAAATATCACCTATATGGAGATATTTGAATGGACAGAGTAGTAAGGAAATAATAAGAAGAAATAAATCTCTCTTGTCATGGTCAGAGAAGATATAGGGGTTGATATTTACAATTGGGTCTTAAAGGATAGGGTGAATTACCTAAGCCACATCCTTCATCAACTGGGGCTATGCAGGAATTGTGCTTAGAGTAAGACAAACTTTCTATGAGGTCTTCAATTCTATGTACATACTCGGAGTAACTCTGTGCAACTCCTTATGGGATCTTTATTTCTGTACATTGGGGTAAAGATCAAAGTTCCCCATGCCTCCTTTCCCCTATGGTCAGGAGTAAAGAGGGTTCTTTAAACACTGAAGTCAGATTTAGTTTCCCAAGAGCTTTGTGCCTTTGTAGACAGAATTCATGATAGAATTCTAGATACTCACTACTCTATACCTCACAACAATCACATTTCTGCTAAAACTATATGATGTGATCTCTTAGGATTAAACTCATGATGCTTTTTCTGCAGTTACCATCATAAGCCCCAGACTTCCACATACATCCTGAGTTGTCCCCTGAGCTCTAACCTTGCACATCCACTTTTAACTTCCCATCTCTCACCCTTCACAAACCCTTCACAATTCATGATCCACCAATAGCAAAATCTATATTATCAACCTCTTGTTTTGGGCATTTCCTTTAGCATCTTACTCTAACAGAAGTCTGTATTTCTCCTGATGATACTCTTTTGTCCTGAAGCCCTGTCAGTTGGTGACTTGTTTTTCTCCCATACCCTTAAGACCACTAGCTTGAAGGTCAAGTATTTGTTCTTCTGGTTCCTCATTGATAATTCCAGGCTTCTTTCCCTCACTTTTCCTTAAAACTTACAATTTTGTGTCTCCTGTCTTGCAGAATATCACTACTCTTATTCATTTTGTTGTTATCTACAAATACCTGGGTAACTTGTCAAATACTTTCATTGTTTCCTAAATTCCTTTCTTAAACCTTGTCCATATCCATGTGTACTAGTTTCCTAGACAGCAGTAACAAAGTACCACAAATTGGGTGGCTAAAAACAACAGAAATTCTCCCCCAGTTCTGGAGCCCAGCCCAGAACTGTGAAATCAAGGTGTAGGCAGGGCCATGCTCCCTTGGGGGCTCTAGGAAAGAATCCATCCTTGCCTCTGCCAGCTTCTGATGGCCCCAGCTGTTTTTTGGTTGTGGCTGCATAACTTCAATCTCTGCCTTCATCCTCACATGGTCTGCTCCTCTCTGTTTCTTTTCTTCTAATAAGGATACCAATCTTACTAGACTAGGGTTCACCCTCATTCATTGTGACCTAATTTTTTCTTGATTAATCTGCAAAGATTCTATTTCCAAATAAACTCATATGCACTTGTATTGTGAATTAGGGTTTCAACATATCTTTTGGGGAACATAATGCAACTCATTAACACCAAGCAATTACATATATGCTTAATTCCAATCTAACATTCCCCTTAAAGAAATCCTATATTTCCATCAAGTTTTCATGATTACAATTTTATTAGGCAAATAAAATGTATCCAATAGAGTCATAATTTACCTCTTTCCTTATTCTTTTCCACTTAGTTGGTTTTTCATTATTTTTAATAGTGTGTCAATGAAGATATTTATGCTAGAGCTTTTTCTATTAAATTATTTTATGACAGTATAGTTAGATGATAAATGGCTGTTGATATACATTAACAGAATCTGCTTCATCTAAAAGGTTATACTAATTATATAGGTCATTAGCAAAATGTATGATTTATCTCTTTCATTACAATTTCACCAGATTTTTAACTAACTATGGAACACCAGAAAAGTGAGTTTTATTTTGTTTAGTCCAAATCACCTCCCTCAAAAATATTGTGATAATCGTTTTACAGATAAACTTCAGAAAGCAAATTTCTTTGCTTATTGTCTTACAGCAAATACTTGAAGTTGGGTACCAAGGCAATTTTTTGAATAATTTAGTCTTACCATAAGCAATGTCCTTTCAAAATAATTATAAAATGAACAGCAAAAACTTTAGATGAATAACCTATATTTCAGATAGCATGTTCAAACAGAAATATATGCCAATGATATCATTTTGTCATATTTTTTTCATAAAAGAAATTATTACTTAAGATGGAAAAATGAATGCACCACTTGAATATAAATCTTATTTAAAATTTGAATACTTCTTAAGAGAGAGAATGATAAGCAAATAAAATATAACAGAAATACATCTATTTTTATAAAATGGACAACACTAGTGCTCACCAATATCTAATTTTCCTCCTCTTCTGGGTGACATACACAGTATTTTCCTGCATTTTGATGGTAAGGTAGGGGCATATGACTAGTTCTGGGCAATGGGATGTATAAAGAAGTGATAAGGCTCAATTCTGGGATAAAGCATACAATTATGGGAGTCTCCCTTCTTTGCTTCCACTGTTGCAGAAAACAAGGTGGCCTCATGTTCCAGATGGTGGATCAAAATATAAGACAGTGCAGCCTCTATCAGCCTGTGTCTCTGTGTGATTGCCTGGGACAGAACCACCTGGGAAATGCACTGGATAGGTATTTTAAATGCAAAATGAATGTTTGTTAAAGTATCCATCGTGATACTGATAGTGTGACTGATAGTTCCCATGCTTTTACTCAACCATTTGTTGAAGAATAATGTATTAAAAATACCTCATTGGGAGCCAATGTAGCTCAGTGGTTGAGCACTGGCATCCCATATACGAAGTCCCAAATTCAATCCCCAGCCCTGGTACTTCAAAAAAAACAAAACAAAACAAAAAACAACAAAAAAAAACCCACACCACACACAAAAAACAAAAACTCATTTATTTAGCAATTCAACCTTTAAAATCAATTCTTGCTCTTTTAAATTTTTGCCCATCTTCCTTCACCATAAATTACTCAATATAATCATCTCTGCATTCAAAACATGCAATAATAATTTACTCTATTTTCTTGTTCTTTTAGAATAAATAATCTTATGTTATGTCTTTTAGTTCTAAATTTTAGATTTGAAAATGTCAAACATAATACAAAAATTTCATACAAATTACAATTAAAAATAATATAAAAGCTTAAATAATAGAATAACTTTACAATGCTGTCATATCAGGACTGAAATTTTTACAGATTATTTCCTCCTGCTACTTCAAACATTTCAGTAATATTTAGAATATTTTCATAATAAAAATATTTTTGCCATCCATAAGAAAATGTGATAAAATATTTTATTAGTTTACCCCAAAAGTGTCTCACTTTTAGTAAAGAATATTTCAAAGGATATTACTACAAGGTTAAAACTATAACACATTCTGAAGTCTTTGAAATTAAGAAGTTGCTGTAATATGGATTATGAAAAAATTTCAAGGCAAGAATATATTCCAATAATATTATAAAAATTGCAAATCAATTACCTGTGAAAATAAAAACAATTATGGTTGATAATTTAGGAACAAAAATGCCAGGAAAAACTCAATTCTTTCCAATTTCATATCTCATAATCATATGGACTCAATTACACTATTGCTCATTAAAGAAGACTAATAACCTCAAAAAATCGGCATGTTTGCAGGGCAAGGTACCATAATTAGGTCTCTAAATTTAATTTCTACATGTGTATGCTTTGATTTAATGCAGTATGCTGGAATAGATATATTTATATATATATGGAGAGAGAGAGAGAGAGTACATATTTCTTAAATTATTTTTTGCTTGAACTGCATTTATTTTGAGTCACAGAGAGAAAAAAAAGACAGTGCTTCCTTAGAACATTAATAAGCAATAGTAAAGAAGAAAAATATATTTTTTGACCTAGAACAACTAAAAAAATTTTACCATCTGGCACAATTTCAATCATCTTTGGTATTTTTTGAACCAGATAACTTCCTATTCAACTACAATTTTCCCTCAGATTTTTTTTATATTTATTTATTTTTTTATTTTTAAAGAAGCTTTAGATTACATAAATGTTACATAAAAAGTATAAGGGATTCCCATATGCCCCACTTTCTCCTCCTCCCACACTTTCCCACATTAACAACATCTGTCACTAATGTGGTACATTTATTACAATTCATGAACCCATATTGAAGCATTGCTACTAACCATGAACTACACTTTCCATTATAGTTTACACTTTGTCCCACATAATTTTATAAATTATGACAAAATATACAATGGCCTGTATCTGTCACTGTGATGTCATGCAGGAAAAATCCAATGTCCTGAAAATGCCCCCATATTAAACCTTTTCTTCCCTCTCCCATCCCTCAGAGCCTATATTAGCCACTGCCTTTACAATTGGGTATATGGGAATCACCTGTATTCTTTATGTGACTTTTCTGTATCCTAATGCTTCTTTGAAGATAAAATGAAAAAAAACAAGACTGGAGAAATATGTGGAAGAAAATGTCACTGTATGTAGAAGACAACAGATTTTACAGTGATGAAGGGCACAATATCTAATTTTTTTTTATTGTTTCAAACTGTTTTAAATTTTTTGTATTTTGTTAGTTATTTTTTAAATTGTTATTTCATTTTCATGTTATATTATTCCATTATTTTGTTGGCTTCATTTTTAGAGAGGTTTTGGATCACAGAAGTGTCACAGCAGCAGTGGGGGAAGATCACTGGTGCGAGTGTCAGTGATATGGGGATGCATGGGAAAGGGTTCACCTGCGGCATGTCTCTAAGGTATATAAGTATGTTTAAGTGTTCATAGGTCTTTGTCTCAGTGGGTGGAGAGCCACATAATAATGGAAAGAATATTGAATTCCCATCCTGGGAAGTTTTGCTACATTCCCTAATAGGAGAGCAAGAATTCCCTAAATGCAAGGGCAAATGTCTAGTGAAGGAAGACAGACTGTTATGCCAGGCCCTTGACATTGATGATTATACTTATGAACCTGTTCTTGTGAAATTGAAACTTAACCTGGTCTTATATACTGCCTAAAGAGTTACATCCTGAAAGCCTTTTTGTTCCTCAAATATGGCCTCTCTCTAAGCCAAACTCAGCATATAAACGCACTACCTTCCCCCTGATGTGTGACATAAATCTTGGGGATGAGCCTCCCTGGCACTGAGGGATTCTTACCAAGCACCAACTAGCAACGCATCTGGAAAAAGACCTTGACCAAAAGGGGGAAATGGTAAATACAAATGAAATTTTATGGCTGAGAGACTTCAAATTGAGCTGGGAGGTCATTCCAGAGGTTATGCGTATGCATGTCTCAGCAGAAATTCATTCAAACTGCCAACAGTGCCTCAAATAGCGGGGTTCCTAAGGGCTCTTGAGCTATTCAGAAATTATAAGCAGGGCAGACAGCTCAGGAATTCAGTATCCTGTCAGTGGGCTTTACTTTGGAATTTATGCTCACCAGTGTAACAGAGTTAGACTCAATTATAGGTTCTCTACACATGGCTCTTATGCCCCTTTTATTTGAATCCCTGAAGTTTCTAATAAATATTATCAGATAGTGACATATATAAAACAATAAAAAATGAATGAGCTAAAACACAAAGTAGATCAGAAATGAATGTGAAGAAAGTTATTAAGCTGATGAATATTTCATTTGTCAATATCTTACTTCCCAAATTGTCATATTTCTACGTTGTACATCATTGATGAAAGTAAAGTGTGCCTAATGAGATAGTAGAGCATAAAATTACTTTCTAGAATTCATGGAGGTTTAAGTCTAGTTGGATTGAAGACAGGAGACAAGAAAACTGCTAATAAATACAACATGAGCAGACTGGAGATACTTGAGGAGGTTGTTATAATCATCCAATTAGCATATGATGAAAGTACAGACTTAGTCTAGTGATTCTCAAGGTTTTTTGACTCATTTACACTGTTAAAAAATATTGAGGACCCAAAGAGCTTTTGATTTATTTTGCAAATTTGATATATTAGGAATTAGAACAATTTTTTAAAAATTAGTAAATTCATTTAGATTTCAATAATAAACTCTTTACATCCCAATGTAAATGGTGCATGTTTATAAAAATAAATATATTTTCTAAACAAAAATTCAGAGGAAAGAGTGGCATTATTTAATATTTTTGTTAATCTCTTTATTGGATGTCTTATAAACAGCCAAATTCTCATATTGCTTCTGCATTCAAAACAGTGTAATTTTGGTTGATGTGTGTGATGAAAACCTGGCCTCACATGGATATGTGTTGGAAAAGAAAAGAGTGCTTTAGTAACTTTTTCAGAAAACTTTGGATATTCTTTACTTCTACACCAAAATTTAACAAATAGTAGTTTACTAAAGTTTAGTTACAATGTGGAATCTGAAATTATATCAACAAACTTTTGACATGCTGTTTTATTAAGATACACTGGTCATATTTCATTTTGAATGGATTTTTCCTATTAATGCTTTGAACATAATTGGTCTTTTGAAAACTATTGTCTCACTCCATTATTCATATCTACCCAATATTGATACATCATATTATATAATATTTTTTAAAATCCACATATATTATCATTTGTGATCTCATTAAAATAGCTTTCAAGAATTTGAAAACAGTCAAACCAATTATGATGAATAAGTTTTTCAAAATTCTAATTTTTAATTGAAAGCTCCAATGTTATCATTAGGAACACATATTTTATTTTGCTTACTTGAATTTGCAACTTACAGCATTAATTTTTGAGAAAATGTCTAACAAATACCCAAGTCTGAATAACTATAGTTTGTCTGTCAGTCATTTCATAAAGTAAGCATCTTGGTCTATGAATAAAAGCAACATGAAACTCAACCACACAATGGTTTTCTTCCAGTTTACCATTACAATTCTGTGTGCAACAAAAATGCTTTATATGTACTTCTCATTTCATCATACAGAATATTAAAAAGACATACATCCATTGTCAACATTTAACAATATTGTTTACTGTTTCACTCAGGACATTCTTAAGTGAAACTGTCTTTTTCTTTCTGTGAGTGTGCATGAGGTGAGGAACAAAATGACTACTAGTGTATTTTGGGACCACTTACTTAATATTTGCCAGACAGTCAACAATTTACCCACCATTGCTTTTGCGTCTGTAGTATAATTGCCAACATGAGAAAAAGAGAAAAAATACCATATTAATAAGAAAATTGTTTTGACTTCTGGATTTCTTGGAAGGCTATCACAGATTGCCAGGGAAAACCACTTCAAGAATCACTAACTTAGAGAATAGCAGAAGTGAGAGAGGAAAGAATGGATTCAAAAAACTTGGATAAATAAAATTGATAGGAATTGTCTAATTCTTTATCACTCTCAAAATGTCTATGTACAGGCATTTGCATCATAAAGTATAATCCTTTATTGTGTTCCCTATATAATGGTTTCTCTATATAATTTGTCTAACTGATCTATTTGTCTTATGTGACAATCCCTGTCTTTTGCTATAACCTCTCAGAAGTTTTGCAGTGTTGGCCAGGTAATAATTAAGAACACAACTAATAAGGTTTTATTAGATTGTAGCTCTTGGAACAGACCAAAATATTTGGACAGTTGATTTGCAACCTAATGTTACTATATTGAGAACAACTCATTATTTTTAAATAACTCTGAAATTGAAAAGAGCTTTAGGCTTCAAATATTAAAATTAAAACTCTGGCATACTAATTACTTTTCCATTTAATTATAATGAAATTGCACAGAACTAATGTCAGGACTTACAAAGTAAACAAATTCCATGAAGGGTGATATCTTCCTGAACTTTTTACTTATCACTTCCAATATTTACCTACTTAGGGGTATAAGGTTTGCATGTTATTGTATTTTGAGACATGTTTCAAGGTGGTAAGAACATGACAGAGGACACAATAGTTAATCTGGGCATAAAACATTATTCTTATACAAATTATTAAAAAGGAATAAAGGCAACTTTGTCTTCGTTGTAGGTTTAGTTTTGTTTTAATTTCAGTTTAGGTAAAAGCTAAATGCTCTTTGACACATCAGTTAGTTGCTGTGTACTTTAATTGATTCATCTATAAAATAGTAGTTAAACATCTCCTTTCTTTCTTTCTTTATATATATATATATATATATGTATGTATGTATGTATATATATATATATATAATTATTAGAGAGGTTGTGAACTTACAAAATAATTATGCACAATATGCAGAATTCCCATACAACATCCCTCCACAAACACTTAAATTTTTGTGGAACATTTGTTACAGATTATGAGGGAACCTCAACAGACTATTACCATTAACTATGATCTATAGCTACATTTGGTATATTATTTCCATACCACCTATTATTAACACAGAACCTTCTTTGACATTGCCACAAGTATTTTACAATATTGATGTTAACTATCGTCTATAAGTTATATTAATTGTATTTTTCCCATGCATCACCATATCTTTCCTTTTATTAACATCTGTATGTGTTCAATTGTATTCCTCAGAAAGATATGTTTGGAGAAAAGAGAGTTCATCACCAAGAGAACAGTCTTACAAGGAATACTAAAGGGAGTGCTGCAGCCTGAAAGGAAAAGACAGAAGAGAGAAGTTTGGAAGACAGTCTAGAAATGAAGATTATCAGTAAAAGTAGAATGAGCTTCCCTAGGAATATAATCTGAAGAACTGAGAGCATGGATGCAAACTGACATTTGCACACCACTGTTCATAATGGTATTATTCATAATTGTCAAAAGATGGAAACAACCAAATATCCATCAACCAGTGGATGGATAAACAAAATATGTATATAAATACTATGGAATACTACTCAGCTGTAAGAAGCAATGAAATAGGGATGCATATGACAATGTGCATGTACCTTGAAGACATTATGTTGAGTGAAATAAGCCATACACAAAAGGACAAATATTGTATTGTCTCACTGATATGAACTATATATAATGAGTAAACTCATGGAGTTAAAATATAAAGTATAGGTTACTAGGAAATAGAATGAAGGTTTAGAGGGGGGAGCTGATGCTTAATATATGTGGAATTTTTAATAAGGTTGATTGTAAATGTTTGGAAATAGATAGAGATGATGGTAGCGCATTGTAGTGAGTATAACTAATATTGCTGACTTATAAAAGTGAATATGGCTAAAAGGGGGTAGTCTAGGGTCATAGATGTCAATAAAAGAAAGCTAGAGAATAATCTTGGGACTGTATAACATAGTGAACTTGGTGCTGAATGAGGATTGTGGATAATAGTACAAATACAAGAATGTACTATGAACTAGAACAAATGTACATCACTATTACAAGGTTTTAAGAATGTGGTGGTGCATGGGAATATACAACTAATGTAACTTATGGATTATAGTTAACAGAAATACGTAATATTTTTGCACTAAGGGTAACGAAGTTACTATATCAATGCCAAGGGTCAACAATGGGAGGGTATCTGTCCTTTGGGAGTACCTTTTGGAGTAATGAAAGTGTTCTAAAATTGACTGAGGTGATGACAACACAACTCTGTGATGAAAATGAGAGTCACTGAGTGTACACTTAGGATGGATTGTACAAGGCAAGGGATTGTATAATGCAGTGAACCCTGTGGTGGATGATGGACTGGTAACAGTATATATATAAGAGCATTTTTTCATGAACTATGACAAATGTACAATATTAATACATGGTGTTAATAATAAGGTGGTTTATGGGAAAAATTCACCTAATGTAAAATATAGACTAGAGATAGTAGTAATATTTGGATGCTTTTAAATCAATTGTAACAAATGCTCTACCACTATGCAAGGTGTTGGTGGTGGGGTGGTGTATGGACATCCTATATGTTATGCATGATAGTTTTGTAGACTCATAACTTCTCCAATAAGAAGAAAAATGATAAGTTCAAATCCTAACCTCCATCCTATGAAAGTGACCTTATTTGGAAATAGGTTCTTTAAAGATATGATTAGTTATGATGTGGCCAGACTGGATTAGGGTGGGCCCTAATCCAGTACAATGGTGTGCTTTTAAGATGGGGAAAATCTGGACATAGAGACAGGGGAAGACTGTCATGTGATGACTAAGGCAGAGATTAAGTTATGGAAGCTAAGGAGCACCAAAGATTGACAGCAAAACACTACAAACTAGGAAGAATCAAGGAAGGATTCTCCTCTATAGGTTTCAGAGGGAGCATGACTCTGCCAACCTCCTGATTTCAGACTTCTAAGTTCCAGAACTGTGAGAGAATAAATTTCTCTTGTTTAAGCGGCTTACTTTGTGATACTTTGCTACAGCAGTCCTAGAAAACCTATGCGACATCCTACCATCATCAATCACCACGGTGACCAAAATGATTCCTTTACTTATGGATTGAGCAATAACTGTCTATGATCTATTAAAAATTGGAGAAAAGGAATCATTTTGGTCACCATAATGGCATGGTGATCTTTTAATCTCTTCCTGTCAGATTTTTACTGTGTAATTTTAATCCTTCATTTAATTATTAGATTTGTCTAGTTTTATCTTTTTATAAAATGTAAATATTCAGATAAATTTCTTTCTTCATCCTCATGAGAAAATGATGGCTTAACTTTTGATATAGGGTAACAGAGCTTTATGGGTTACTATTATGTTTTCTTTTTTTTTTTTTATGGGTAAAAATCAAAATTCTCACAATACATACAAACATTTGCAAAATGATATATAAATATATATGCATATATGTGTATTTGCTTACAAAAATGTTGTTTATATATATATATATATATACATATATTTTAAGAGGTGCTTAGATTACCCAAAATATTACACGGAACCCACTGGGATTCCCATGTTGCCCACCTCCCACACCTCCCATCACATCCCACACAAACATCTCCCACAGTGTGGCCCACCACCCTCAATGAACTTACACATCCTGGAGCCTTGCCACCAACCATAGACCACAGTTCACACTGTAGACCACACTCTCTCCCACTTAGTTCTGAGTGGTGTGTGCTGATTTAAAATGGCCTACATCCGTTGCCACAACAGTACTCAGGACAACCTCCAACTCCCAAAGAAGCCACTGTATTTCAACTGCTCATCCCCTCCTTACCCCAAAAGTGTCAAGTGGCCACTGGCTCCACCTCATTGTTATAATTTCTTGCATTGCTAGAATCACCATATGTGAACAAGAGAATACCATCAAGTCCATTCTAGTCCATAGTTCTTCCCCCAATCCTGAGGGGACTGGGATGGTGATGTCCACTCCAACTCCAAGTGAGAGAGTGCTTATATCCCATGGATATGGAGGGTGGGATGATCCTGCCTGCAGATGCAGGCCCTCTCCATTCCCTGGGATGGCCATTTCCCATCATTGTCTCCTCACCAGGTGACTTGGATGAGTCCATTGAGCTGTAGGGTAGGAGTTGCAGCTCCACCTAGATTTCATGAACACCTGGAACATAGGTAGGCAGGAGGCTCCAGTCTCTGGAAGTATACCTAAAAACTCCAGCATCGCATATAGGTTTGAATAGAAGGGACTGGTGAACCATGTGCAGGGAGGACTTATTTGAGTCTAAATCTGTCTCTCTCAGGAGCACAGATTCCAAAATAGAACCCACTGATAAGGCATCAATCTCTGGGGCTATCCCCCCTTATATAGGACCAGGGTGTCTCCGGAGCCCTCAGGAACCCCACTGAGTGGGGTGATAGGCACTTAGATGTTCTATGAGCTCCTACTGAGGTGTGCATAAGAGTCATTAGCTGGTCATAATTTACTACTAGTGATAAATATATATTATAAAAACCTCAAATAATTGACCTGATTTTGCACAACATCCTTGTCTTTTTTTTAAATTGAGATTTTTGGCTCCTAACTAGACTGTATTTTTATTACTCCTAGAAAATATAATGTCTTTTGTGTTTCAAAACATACGTGCATGTCAGCAATAAAGTGTATAACTATTTCCCACAATAAAATAAATTTCATAATTTTTAAAACTAAAAAAAAAAAAAAAAAAAAAAAGTGTTACCTCTGGGATGACCTCCCGACTCTCTTTGAAGTCTCTTAGCCACTTGAACTCATTTGTCTTTACCATTTCCCCCTTTTATTCAAGGTCTTTTTCCAGTTGTGTTGCCAGTTGGCACTTGGGAAAAGTTTTCAATTAGCAATAATCGTGCCTCGGATAAACCTCATTGGCTACGATACTGCCACTGTGCAAAGCTGAAATTAGCTCTGCCTTATAACCCCCTAAATACACATGATGAAGAAAAGACGGGAGTGATGGGCATTATGGACCACCTCCTTCTACCTCCTGCACTCTCTCTCTCTCTCTCCCCGCTTCTAATCTTTTCTCAACAATTGTCATCTATTACAATAATAGCTTAGCAATTGCTGGTGCTTATAGAGAATCTTAGACCTTCTTCCAAGCATAAAGTAGAACGATAAAGGGAGTCAACATAGCCCTGTTCAAAATGGAAAAGTGTGAACTACACACTACTTCTTTACCCCAAATCTTAGGCTAGTGATAAGTTTTACATTGCACTTGATTATGCAATTAACCTATGAAGTCACTTTAACTCTAATAGTACATGAATTGAATGTGTGGCAGTTTTTGATGGAACGAACATCTGTTGTTTCTGCCTAATCACTTGCTATTTTCCCTTTGTCTTGCAAAGAAGCCCTTATTTTACTTTGAGGAAGCCATTCTTTCTAGGCTAAGTCCAATATTCCTGGCAGAGTTGACTCCAACCCAGCATCAAGGTGTGACTGTGACCAGACTTAAGCCAATCAGCACACCCCCTAATCAGAGTGACTGTTTCAGGTGGACTCCTCACCTACTTTGGGTGAGGTTTCCAAAGCCCTGGTTTAATTGAAACTTTATGGGAAGGCAGGATTTCTCTTTTCTGCTAGGGCTGCTGACAGATTAGGGTGTAGGACTGCAATTTTACAGTAGTTCAAGTCAGTCTGTGATGGAAAAAAACACAGAGTAAAATAGCCCAGCCATGACCGAACTTATCAGTTGTAATAAAAACTAATTTTTTCTTTTCTTTAAATTACTTTGTGAAAGGCATTTTATTTTTTGGCATCTGAAAGTTGCATACTAATATATATTTATAAAAATGTGTATAAACCTTTGATATGTTTATTGTCATAATTGTTTACTTGTCTGTTATTTTAATGGGATTAACAGTTTTTAACTACTGATAAATTAAAATATTTCAAGTATCCCTATGAACTGAGGACATACATAAAATATTTATTGACATATAACAGACCATAAACAATTTCTGAGAGTCTCTCAAGTAAGTCATTTAGCTAAGACTACAGCTCAAAGAAATCTAGGCATTTATTTTAGTCCATGGAAAAAGCTTGGATTGTCAGATGATTTAAGTTATATTTTATCTAATTTAAAATTTAACATTTTATGTCAAGGATTAGTCTGGGCTCAATTTTTTTGTTGTTGAAATTTTTGTATATAGATCACAGGCTAAAGGAAAGAGTACTTTTTAAAAATAAAGCAAAATGTTTGCAAAATAACTGGTAAGGAATTAGCATGCATACAAAAGTCCGTTGGGAACAATTTTATCTGATCTTTTTTTTTGCCTTGAAAAATAATTCTTTGATTATAATAAATATAGCTTAGTGTTATAGCTAATTAAATAAAACCTTTTAGCTAGGTTGAATCTTTGTTTAACTTTGACCTTGAGATAGATTTTCAGAGTTCTGCCAAGAGAAGATTTATCCATATTTGAAATGCTGTAGCTTTCTCAACCTCAAAGAAAATGTATCCTCTGAAACCTCCATTATGGTATTTTCCTTGGGATAGAGCAATATTTTCTGACAGAGTAATTGAAGTTGTAGTTATATGTTGCTACTGAATAGCCTGAGGCTTAAAAGTCAGTGATAGACAAATTCTTTTTATCTATACTCTCCAAAAACGAGAATGATGGCAAAATATGAATCAAATGCCTCATTTCAGGAAGATTAAAGAGGTAGGGATGAGTAAGTATAGCTCCTTAAATGCAATTTCGGTTCAATTATGAAACTGAAGGTAAAGTCTGCCCATTGTGTCAATAAACTTGAAGCCCACAAAAGATAGAAAAATATGCATCAAGAAAAGTTATTTATTTCTAATATAGAAATTGAATAGAACTTACATAAAATTATGTTACCATGATACTTTTCTTACTTAAAAGCAATTCTCAAAGTGTGGTTCCCAGGCTGGCTGCACCAGAATCACCTGACTTGCTTGTTAAATATACTATTTTGAGGACTGCTTTGGAACTGTTGAATCATATTATCATAATAATATCATATTATAAGATATTATATTAAGATATAATCCTCAGGGTTGGGCTGAGAATTTTGAGTTTTTATTAGAAGGCTACAAGGGATTCAATAAATGTTGGAAGTATGAGAACTGCTGACTTTAAAGGCTGGGGATGACTATGTCACAATTACCTTCTCATCATTATGTGAGGTAATTTTCCCCAATTTTGCACCATCTTTATATTGGACATTTGTACTGCTCACACATCTATACAATAGCTATGAAACTTCCATTGTAACACCAGACTTGGACTTCTGTATATTAGTTGATGAAATATACTAAAGGCTATTGTATAGTAGAATTGCCTACCAGTTACTTGTTTGACCTCACCAGAGTCTATTTCTTTGTCTTCACAGCATTGTTGGTGCACTTATAGATATATTATTGACTTTGTCCTATATGTAGTAAAAATAATGGAAAACAGGAACAATGAAAGTCATGATTTTCAATAACTAAAAGTATGAGAATAAGATATAGATTAGCACTAATTAAAATGAATTTTAATGTCATTCTGACAGAAACTGTCTTATATTTGCAGAAGAAGCAAAATAAAATCAAGAATATATGTGGCTCATTAGAAATTTATTTTTCAAAACTAAAAAATGAGTTGTAATTAGGGATTCAAAAATATTTTTTTTTTCTTAGATATTGGAATCTATTCATCAATCCATCTATCTGTCCATCTATTAATCTACAAATATATTCATGTGCATATATATTGTTCTACTTCCATATCTCTTTCAGGAAGTTATTATTTATGAAATTAAGGGATCAATTCCATATACAATATTGTGATATTCTTTCATTCATTCAACAAGTATTTTTTGACAATCTATTCTAGTACATTGCTGGAACTATTCTAGCAACAGTATATGATACAGTAACCCAAAATAAAAAGCTCTCACAGACCTTCCATTTGTGTGTGTGTATGTGTATTGGGGATGGGGGTTAAAAAATAATCAAATGAATATCTGTCAGGTAATGACAAATGTCATAAAGAAAAATAAAACAGATTATTTGGGTGCCATGATATCTAATGTGATCAAGAAAAGCTTTTCTGATAACTTCACATTTGAATAGAGACCTGAAAAAGTCAGAGAATAGTCCATGTAGCTATTGGAGAAATCACATTTTAGGCAGAAGAAACAAGGGCAAAGGCTGAGGCTTGTATAGCATATCTGAGAAAAAGCAGGGAGGACTGTATGGGTGAGGTGAGGTATGGAGTAGAAGGAAATATCAGAGAAGTAGCAGGGGATCAGATTATGGAAAACATTGTAGACTTTTGTGAGGACTTTGGATTTACTTTGGGAGAAGAGGAAAACCACTGGAAGGTTTGGAGCAGATCAGCACTGTCTAACATACTTTACAAGGAATTGTTCTGATTTACCAGTAGAGAGTGGACTGTAGAAGAGCAAGAGATTGGATAAGGAGATTGGTTACAAGGCTTTTAAAATAGTCTAAGCTAAAAATAAAGGTGTCTCAGACTAAGGTGATTGCAGCAGTAGTGGAAAAAGGCTAGATTCTGGATATATTTTTATAGCATGATTAGAGGAAATTCTATTTCACATGTGAAGGTGAGAGGGAGAAAAATGACTCTAAATTTCTTGATCTGAATATCTGAAAGATTGGAGTTGTCATTTACTGAGGTGAGGACAACAGTGAGAAGAATACTTGAGGTGGTAGAGGGAATTGTGGGATAACTTGCTTCATTTTGGACATGGTAATTTTGAGATGTCTAATTGTCTATAAGTGGAGATACAAAGCAGGTACATGGATATGTGAGTCTGGAAATCAGGGGAGAGGTCAGGGTTAGAGATTTAAATTTGAGATCATTAGCAAATAGATGTTATTTAAAGCCAAGGAACTAGATGTGATCACCTAGGAAGTGTGTGTAGACAGAGAAGATATCCAAGAACTGATACTCAGGACACTTCATTATTTAGAGATTAAAAAGAAATCAGCAAAGGAAACCTGTAAGAAACAGAGTGTGATAGAAGAATAAAGAGAGTGAAATGTCTTAGCAGACAAATATAAGGAAAGGATGGTTTTATAATACATTCCTGAAAAATAAAATGCCAACACAATTTATCACTTCCTTGAAAACAAAACAGTAGCTGATCTGTGATACAAGCCATGATAGCATTTAGTCATAATTTGTGTTACAGACAGATCATGAATAGTAGTTTCTTGGTTAATATGTATAGTTAAATTTGTCTTAGTTTTGCATGGTTAGTACTCTTATTTACTTTCTCATTCCCTTCCTTCTCATTTTTGGATTCTACTATATTTAGGTAAGTATGATTATTATTAGTTTTTCCATTTAACACTGGAATGCTTTTTGTACAAGTTATCAATAAAAGAATTTGATATAAAGTTAATGTTAACACTTTAAAATTTGGATATTTAAAGGATAAAACAATGTATTAAATTCTTAATATATGTTTGATAATTGTAGTATTTGATATTTTGTTTCACACAATAACAGAGGCTGGGGGAGATTTTATTGATATGTAAGTTATATGATTCCTTGACCTATATTAGACCATCACTGTTCTCTAGGGGTACCAAATAGATTCAGTTATATCCTAATATAAAATGTTACCAATCTGAGAAGGGAGAATTTGGGTTATGAAATTTCCTGAAAGAGATGATATGTTCCTTTGAGTTTTCTGCTCATATTTCTCAGAGCAGCAGGACTTAGATATTTTATTTAGTAATTATAAAGAGGTATTTGTGTGCCTTCATCAAATTTTCAAGTTTAAAAAGAACTTCTTTTAGGATGGTCAGACTTTTGTACTTTCCACAGAGGAATAAGCATTCATCCTAAGAATATAAAAACACTATCCCTAAATTCCTAGAGACAGCTTCTCTGAACTCAAGCATTTCCTAGCAAACTCTGGTTTCTATTGAGACCTGGGCAAAAACTCCAGGTTTTCATTGGCATTTCCATATAGAGCTTCCATACTGAACATCATGCACAAAATCAAATTAGCAATGATCTTTAAAATGTCCTCACTTTGAGTCCTCTGTCTTAGGAAATGACATGATACACTTTCCCTGGACGTTGAAACAGCATTCTCCATTTCTCCCAGATACATATACATTTTGCTAGGCAACTGATCTGAATAATTTTCATTCCTCTTATATTTTTTCTTTAGTTTTAAAAGTAATGTTAATTGTCTCCATATTACCATAAAAGTGTTACATGTACATTATAGAAGATTTGGGAAATGCACAGAAGCTAAAAGTTTAAATTAATATTTATCTAAAGAGAATTACTATTAATATTTTTTTTTACTAAGGGGACAATTTTATTATTAACTAGTAATGCAGACATATCATAAAACATAAGATTCTAATGTGCACATTCACTTAATATGATTTTTTAAAAATATATTTTTATTAGAGAGGTTGTGAACTTAGAAAACAATCATGCACGTGTGTGGAATTTCCATACAACACCCTTCCACCAACACATGACATTGTTATAGAACATTTGTTACACATTATGAGACAACATCATCAGACTATTACCACTAACTGGTCTATAGCGTACATTTGATATATTTTTTCAATACCCCCCTTTTATTAACGCAGTATATCATTTGCATTGATGCAAATATATTACATTACTACTGTCAATATAGCCCATAGGTTACATTAATTGTATTTTTTCCATGCTTCTCCACATTCTTTCCACCTTGCAAAAATGATGTACATTTCTTCTAGTTCATCCAAGGACATTCTTATATTTGTACAATTCTCATCCACCTCTTGGTTCACTATGATATTCAGTCCCTAGATTATTCTCTAGCTGTCTTTCAGTTGACATTTACATCCCCAGACTACCCTTTTCAGCCACAATCCCATTTATAAACCAGCTGTTACTTGCTATAATGTGTTAACATCAACTCTTCCCATTTCCACACTTTTACAGTAAAGTTAATTAAAACTTCTACATACGTTAAACATCAGTAGTTTTTCTCAACCCTCCTCTTATCTCCTAATAACTTATACTCTCGATTTTAACTCTGTTCATTTATTCTACATTTTTAGTTCATATTAATGAGACCATGCAATATTTGTCCTTTTGTGTCTGGCCTACTTCACTTATATTATATCTTCAAGATTCATCCATGTTATCATATGTGTCCCAGTTTCATTTCTTCTTACTGCAGCATAGTATTCCATCGTATGTATGTAACACATTTTGTTTATCCATTCATTGCTTGATGGACACTTGGGTTGTTTCTTTTGGCAACTGTGAATAACACTGCTATGAACAACAGTGTGCAAATGTCTGTTCTTGTCACATTTTTTAGTTCTTCTAGATATATTCCTAGTAGGGGAATTGCTGGATCATATGGCAGTTCTATATTTATCTTCCCGAGGAATGGCCAAACTGTCTTCCACAGAGCTTGCACCATTTTACAATCCCACCAACAGTGAAGGAGTGTTCCTATTTCTCCACATCTTATCCAGCACTTATTATTTTCTGTTTTTTTTTTTTTTTTTTTTAATAATGGCCATTCTATGCAATGTTAGATGACATCTCATTGTTGTTTTGATTTGCATTTCCCTAATAGCTAGTGATACAGAACATTTTTTTATGTGCTTCTTGGTCAATTGTATTTTCTCTTTGGAGAAATGTCTGTTTAAACCTTTTGCCCATTTTTAATTGGATTGCTTGTTCTTTTATTGTTGAATTGTATGATCTCTTTATATAGAATGGAAAACAAACCCTTATTGGATATGTGGTTTCCAAATATTCTCTTCCATTGAGTGGGCTCCCTTTTCACCTTTTTGATGGAGTCCTTTAAACCAAAAAAGGGTTTAAGTTTGAGGAGGACCCATTAATCCATGTTTTCTTTCATTGCTGTGCTTTCAGTGTAAGGTTTAAGAAAGTACCACCTATCACCAGGTCTTGAAGATGTTTTCCTCCATTTTTTTTTCCAGGAGATTTATGGTTCTAGTTTTATATTTAGGTTTTTGATACATTTTGAGTTAATTTTTGAATAAGGTGTGAGATAGGGGTTCCTCTTTCTTTCTTTTAGCTATGGATATCCAGTTATCCCAGCAGCATTTGTTGAACAGACTGTTCTGCCCCAGCTGGGTGGGTTTGACAGGCTTGTCAAATCTCACTTGACCATAGCTGTGAGGGTCTGTTTCTGAACCATCAATTCTATTGCATTGGTCTATGAGTAGCTTTATGCCAATACCATGCTCTTTTTACTGCTATAGCTAGGTAAAAAAGATTTAAAGATCAGAAGTGAGAGTCCTCCAACTTCGCTTTTCCTTTTTAAGATGTTTCTGGCTATTCGGGGCCTCTTACCCTTCCAAATAAATTTGATAATTGTGTTTTCCATTTGTTTTTAAAATGCTGGTGGAATTTTTATTGGGATTGCACTGAATCTCTATATCAATTTGGATAGAATTGACACCTAAATGATATTTAGTCTTCCAATCCATGAGCATGGAATGTTCTTCCAATTATTTAGGTCTTTTTTCATTTTTATGTAACAATGCATTGTAGTTTTCTGAATATAAGTGCTTTACATCCTTTGTTAAGTTTATTTCTAAATATTTGATTCTCTTGGTTGCTATTACAAAAGGAATTTTTTTTCCTGACCTCATATTACAGAGCTCATATTACAATTGTATAGAAACACCACTCATTTTTGTGTATAATCTTTTATCCTGAGACACTACTGAAAACATTTATTAGCTCTAGAACTTTATTGTAGATTTTTTGAGACTTTCCAGATATAGGATCATATCATCTGCGAATAGTGAAAGTTTTACTTCTTCGTTTCCAATTTGGATACCTTTTATTTCTTTTTCTTGCCTGATTGCTCTAGCTAGAACCTCTACAACTATGTTGAACAATGGTGGTGACAGTGGGCATCCTTGTATTGTACCTGAACTCAACGGGAAACCTTTCAGCCTTTCACCATTGAGTACAATGTTAGCCGTGGGTTTTACATGTATGGCCTTTATCACGTTGAGAAATTTCCTTCAATTCTTAACTTTTGTAGTATTTTTATCAAGAAAGGATGTTGTATTTTATCAAATGCCTTTTCTGCATCAACTTATAAGATCATGTGATTTTTCTTCTTTAATTTGTTAATGTGGTGTATTATGCTGACTGATATTCTTGTGTTGAATCACACACTTGATCATGATGAAAAATTCTTTTAATGTATTGTTGAATTCAATTGACAAGTATTTTATTGAGGATTTATGTATCAATATTCATTAGGGAAATGCGTCTGTAATTTTCTTTTTTCATAGTATCTTTATCTGGTTTTGGTATTAGGGTGATATTGGCTTCATAGAGTGAGTTTGATAGCATTCTTTCTTGTTCAATTTTTTGGAAGAGCTTGAGTAAGATTCAGAGTAAATCTTTGAATGCTTGGTAGAATTCACCTGTGAAGCCATCTGGTCTTGGGCTTTTAATGTTGGGAAGTTGTTTGATGATTGTTTCAATCTCTTCACTTGAGATTGGTTTGTTGAGGTCTTCTATTTCTTCTAGGGTCATTTTAGGTTGTTTGTACATTCCTAGGAATTTTTCCATTTCGTGTACATTGTCTAGTTTTTTGGCATATAATTGTTCATTGTATCCTCTTATGATCTCTTTAATTTTGGTGTCAGTAGTAATGTTGTCATTATCATTTTTTATTTTATTTTTCTGCACCTTCTTTCTACTTTGCCAGTCTGGTTAAGAGTTTCTTGATTTTGTTATTCTTCTTTAAGAGTCAACTTTTGGTTTTGTTAATTCTCTCTATTGTTTTGTTCTCAATTACATTAATTTCTGCTCTGAACTTTGTTATTTCATTCCATCTGCTTGCTTTGGGATTAGTTTGCCATTCTTTTTCTTATTGCTCCAGCTGTGTATTTAGGTTGTTGAATTTACTTCTTTCTTCTTTTTTAATGTAAGCATTGGGGGCTATAAATACTACTCTTAGTACTGCTTAATTTTAACTCATAGGTTCTGACATGTTGTGCTCTCGTTTTCATTTTGTCTCAAGATATTTATTGATTTCTCTTGAAAAAATTTTTTGATCAGCTGATTATTTAAGAGTGTGTTGTTTAATCTCTGTAACAAATGAATTTTCCTTTTTTCCACCTGTTGCTAATTTCCAACTTTATTCCATTATGATCACAGAAAGTGCTTCATATAATTTTGATCTTCTTGAATGTATTGAGTTCTGCTTTGTAACCCAAGATATGGTCTATCCTAGGGAAACATCCATAAGCACTTTAGAAGAATGCATATTCTGTTGATTTGGCGTGCAATGTTCTCTATTTGTCTATTAGGTTTAGTCCATTTATCATATTATTCAAGCTCTTTGTTTCTTCATTAATCCTCTGCCCAAATGTTCTATGCAATGCTGAGAGTGGTGTTTGGAAGTCTCTAACTATTGTTGTGGAGCTATCTTTTTCTGCCTTCGGTTTTGTCAGTATTTACCGCATGTAATTTGGAGCATCCTGGTTAGGTGCATGTATATTTATGATTGTTATTTCTTCCTGGCAAATTGCCCCTTTTATTAAGATATAATGTCCTTCCTTGTCTCTAATAACAGTTTTGATTTTAAAGTCTACTTGATTTGATATAAGAATAGCCTCTCTAGATTTTTTTGTTTAGTTTAGTTTAGTTTTGTTACTGCATGCATGGAATATATTTTTCCAGCCCTTCACTTTCAATATTGGTATCCTTGGGTCTAAGATGAGTGTCTTGAGGATAGCCTATAGATGGCTCATATTTTCTTATCCATTCTGCCAGTCTGTGTTTTTTGATTGGAGAATTTAATCTATTAACATTCAATGTTATTACTATAGAGGCAGTTCTTACTTCACCCATTTTGTCCCTGAGTATCCCTCATATTTCATTTTCACCACTCTTTTGACACTTTTTGTTAATTTTACTCATATAATCTTCATTTCTTGACTGTCTTCCAAGCCTGTCTCTCTCCTGTCTTTTCTTTTCAGACAGTAGCACTCTCTTTAGTATTTCTGCAAAGCTGGTCTCTAGATTACAAACTCCCACAGTTTCTGTTTATCTGTGAATATTTAAACTCACTGTCATTTTTGAAAGACAATCTTGCTAGATATAAAATTCTTGGATGACAGTTTTTCTCTTGCAGTATCTTAAATATATCATATCATTGCCTTCTTGCCTCCATGGTCTCTGATTAAGAGAAATCAGCACTTAATCTTATTGGGTATCTCTTGTATGTGATGCATTGCTCTTCTCTTGCTGCTCTCAGAATTCTCTTTCTCTCTTTGGCATTTGACTTTCTGATTAGTAACACTCTCAGAGTAGGTCTATTTGGATTTATTCAGATGGGAGTATTTTGTGCTTTTTGGACATGGATATCTATGTCCTTCAATGAGGTTGGGACATTTTCAGCCATTATATCTTCAAATATTCTTTCTACCTCTTTTCCCTCCTCTTTTCCTTCTGGTACACTCATGACATGTATGTTTGCACATCTCTTGCTATCATTAGGTCCCTGAGATGCTTTCAATTTTTTTCCATTCTTTTCTTCATCTGTTCTTCTGTATGTTTGCTTTCCGAAGCCATGTCTTCAAGCATACTGATCCTTTCTTCTGCCTCATCAAACCTGCTGTTATATGCCTCCAGTGTATTTTTTTATTTCATTTATCGTGACTTTCATTCCTATAAGATCTTCTGTTTTTCTATATGCTTTCAAATTCTTCTTTGTCCTCACCCATTGTCTTCTTTATATCTTTAATCTTTGTAGTCATATCATTGAATTATTAAGGATATTGTTTTAACATCTATGATTAGTTGTCCTAACTCTTTTAATTCATCTGGAGGCTTATCTTGTTCCTTTGATGGGCCATATCTTCCTGTTTCTTAGTATGAATTGTAATTTTTTGTTGGTGTCTTGGCATTTGGCTTACTAGATGTATTTATTCTGGATGCAGTTTCTCTCTTTACTTTGGGCTTTCTTGTACTTTTTCCCTTGCTGATTGTTTAATACGATGTAGTTGGTACTGTAAGCTCTGGAGCCTGCTGCTACCTCTGTTACCCCAGGAACTGATGAAGCTTCTTCCAACTTTCTTTTCTGCCAAGGGTAGGGACAGAGCTGCAGTTGTGTGTAGTGATCCAAGTTGTGCATGCCAAGACTGTCTGTAGTTGCCCAGAGAGACCTACAAAGATTCACACCCTTTCCTCTCCTGCCTGGGGCAGGGATGGAGCTGCAGGTATGGTCAGCAAACCAAACCATGCAGGTCAAAACTGACTGCAGTTACCAAGGAAGACCAATGCAGCACCTGCCCTCTTCCTCTCCTTGCCAGAGGTAGAGATGGACCCTCTGAGTGTCCAACGTTCTAATCTGTGTGGGCTGAAAGCAACTACAGTTGCCTTGAGAGTCTGAGGGAATACTGTCCCCTCTGCCCTTTAAGGATGGAACAACAGGTGCCCAACAGACCAGTCCATGTGGGCCGACAGCAATCGCATTTGCCCAGACAGGCTGAGGAAACATATCTCCTTTCCTATCCTATTGTGGAATGGGGGTGGATCCACAGGTGCCCAACAGTCCTGTCCGCATAGGCCACAAGTGCCTGCTGTTGCCCAGAAAGGCTGAGGGAACACTAGCTCGCTTCTCTTCTATTGGAGGGTGGGGGTGGATCCACAGATACCCAACTGTCTAGTCTGTGTGGGCTGAAACTGTCTGCCATGCCCAGAGAGGCTGAGGAAATACAGCTCCCCTCCTACCCTATTGGGAGGCAGGGATATGGAGCCACAGCTTTCCAACTATTCAGTCTGTGTGAACTGAAAGTACCCCAGCTGCCCAGAAAGGCTGGAAAGATACCACCTACCTCTTGTACTATTGGGGGGTAGGGGTGGAGCCACAGGCATCCAACAGTCCAGTTCATGCAGGCTCAAAGTACCTGCAGTTATCCAGATAGGGTGAGAAAACATGAGCCCCTTCCTATCTTGTGGGGAGGTGGGGATGGAGTTTCAGGCCCTCAACAAAGTAGTTTGTTTGGGCCGAAAGCACCTGCAGTTGCCCAGAGCACCTGAGGTAACACCACTTCCCTCCTATCCTACCAGGGAATGGGGATGGAGCTACAGTTGTCCACGTAACCATTCTGGGTGGGTGAAAATACCTGCAGTTGCCCAGAGAGGCCAAAGAAGCATCAGGACCCTGCTATCCATTTGGGGTGCAGAGTGAAACTCCGGATGTCAACTGTTTAGTCTGTGCTGTACGAAAGCACCCATAGTTGCCCAGAGAGGCAGGTGCAGGTCCCCTCAGCTTCCTCCCTGCTGGAGGTGAGGTTGGTGCTTAGGTTAAAGCTGCAATCTGGTCTGGGTGGAAAGAAGCCAGTCCTTACTATCACTGTGATTTTCAAACAGGCCTGCTTCCCCTATGCTGGAGACAGAGTTAAAATGATGGCAACTGGCCTTTTTCCGACTTGGACAGGTTCAAACATCAGCTGTTTTTAGGATTATACTCCAGCTAGCTGAATTCACCAATCAGCAGCTGAAATCAGTGCCCAACCATCTCTTTCTCCTCAATTTTTGGGAAATGGAGCTTCCAACTCCAGCCATGGAATAGTTCCCTAGGCAGCCCATGCTGCCAGTGAAGGATGGGCACCGGCCTTTGCAGCATGGAGTGCTGTAATCACAAATCTTCACTGCAGATGGGCAGTCTCCTCCCTCCATTCTTTCAAGGAAATTACAGGATGCTTCTCTGGTTTCCTGGGACTCCTAACAGGTGCTTTAGAGAGCTCTGGGTGATTATTAACTGCCCTGTATGAAGAGCTGACTCTTGGAGCTCCTTACCCTGCTGCCATTTGCCTCTCACCACCACTCAATATGATTTTTTAATTTAAAATATTTGTAAGTATCTATCCATTGCATTAAGTGGATACTTCAGTTTCCTCAATTTTTATAATTTATTTACATAAATTTATTTTTATACTAGTTTCATAACAATTCATAAAATAAACGAAGCATAATTTATTGAACTAATTCCTTATTGGTAATTGTGTACGTTTTCCTAACTTCCTCAACATTAAAAATAATATTTCTATGGACATTATTTTGTTCTAAGTCTTTTCAATAGCATCTCCTTAAACTATGTTCTTAGAACTAGAATTGCTAAATATAAACATTTATATGGCACATGAAATATATTTTTCAGAGAACCACATTGTTTCTCCATTGCTTACAGAATAAACTCATTCTTTTAAGTGTGACATTTGAGGATTTAGTCTTTCCCATTTTCTGACTCTCTATACTGCACTCCCTGCTCTCCTCCACTCCCATGCAACCACTTCTAGAATGCATCTGCAATCAACACTTTGTTGTACTGTATAGTCACCTATCCTTCCCTAGCATTATTTCAATTATTTTCATATTTTGCACAGATGTTAAAGATCTGTCAACATTTTTGATGCTGTGTTGAAGGACACCTACACTGTGAAATTGTCCCAGGTCTGGGTCTTCTTGTTAAGAATAATTCCTTCCTTCCTCAAATTCCCATAATAGTTTATGCCGTTATTTATGTTATTAATTAACTTCCTTGTAGTAAGAGTGACTGTGATTATATATTGACTCCCCCCATTCTATTAGTAAGCTCCTCAGGGCCCAGTCCCTTAATCATTTTTTTGTTGTATCAAAATGTCTTGCCAACAGGAGGTATTTAATAAATACTTTATGTTTTGAATTGTATCTCATATTTAATTTGCTAAGTATACTAAAAATTCAACAAATATGTGCTGAATGCTGAAGATTGTATGTTCACATTTCCATGTATGTAAGAATATACATCCTAGTTGATAATAGCAAAATGATATTATTGTGAATGCATGGATCAGAGAACCATCTAACACAAAGTGTTTCCAGCAAAACATGCTGCCTAATGAATTCTGGGCTAATATCTTAATTGAACCTGGGTAAAACAGTATAATTAATGAGAACTTTAATTATCCAGAGTTTCTTCTAAGTAATCCTTTTGTCCTTAACCCAAACACAAAATAAATGTTCAATAAGTTTAATTGGATTGCATCAGATTTTATGTAGGCCTGTAGGTATCTGATAATAGAGAATGCTTTCTGAAAATCTTAGAACTGTAAAAATGTAAAGTGATGTCAGTGTGGTAGTGGTAAAACATGCTGTGGTTTAGATGAAAATTACTCATATATTTACATGTAATTGTACCTTTTATGTTATTTTCCAGACTAAATATATCACTATTTAATAATACAATCAAGTTTATTTTTATATGCCTAAATTAAACTTATTTGTATATCACTCTTCAAGATTTTCATTAGAAACTAAATCAATAATTTCAGCATAAGGAATATAAAATTATGAAGTCATATTAAGATCATTTTCCTGGACAGAACTGGGTTATAACTTTTAATATGATTTTTCATACAATGATTTTCCCATTATGCTTCTATGTAAGAATCCAGTTTAACCAAGTGGAATTTTTCCATTTCACAGGGCAGGTGATAAAAGCAGTGAAATCAACGATTTCATTATTTTAAAAACTAAGGCGGTAATGTTCCCTGATTACATGGGCTATAGGAAAATATTATTTGTGATTGCTAGATATAATTCGTGTATTTCATTCAGAAAATAAATTCTAAATTGGTATCCCACCATTTGTGTTTGCCTTTAAAGGTTAGCACATGCATATAATGTCATTTTAATACATCCATGCATTTTTCTTCCTCCAAATACCTTCCACATGCTTTGAAAATATGAATTAGGTAAAATATATCCTCTGCATATACTGTTTATTCTCCTTCCATATATTATTTCATATTGCTCATTTCCACTTCTGCCACTCTAGTCTAAGACTTCATCACATTTCTCTTTGTCTATTGTGTCAATTACTGTCTGTATTTGCACATTTGCTTTTGTAGAATCTAGACTCTCTAAAGCTGGGTTATTTTAAAAACCATATATTTTATTAATCCACTCCATTCCGTAACACCCTTCTCAACCTTTACATTTAGAATAAAATCCAAGCCTTTACCCTCAATTATAAATCTCTAAGGGATTCTGGTCTCTCTTTACTTCTCCAGTCTCCTCTCATACCTCTTTTGCTTTTGCATACTCCAATGATGCTGGCCTTCTTTCTCTTCTTTAAGGGTATCATATTCATTCCTGTTTTACAGCCTTTACACCTGCTCTTTTCTCCCCTGGAATGCACTTTCCTCTGCTCTTTGCAGGGCTTCTATTTTTCTCGTCATTCATGTTTGATTTTTAAAGCCACTTTCTCAGAGAGTTCTTCTTTGGTTACCCAGTCACTCATTATTAATTTCATGCTTAGATTCTTTGTATCGTATTGCTCTATTTTTTTTTCTTTGTAATCTCTTTATTTGCTTATTTATATTATCTCTCCTCCTCTACTAAAAATACACCCCATGAATGGAAGTAGTGTATCTTAATCACTGCGAATTCCCTAACCATCTAAAAGTCCTAGCACATACTGGCATCTCAATAATTACTTTTTATGGAAAGAGTGAATTTCCTCAACTATGCAAAGATCAATCAATTACACTTTCAGGGATTTTTATTAATATTTTATGATGACTTGCTATAGCTTAGCACATCCTACAAAAAGAAAATACTATTATTATTATTATTATATTATTTAAACACATCAGAATTGCTGTGGCATATTGGCTAATAATTGGATCCATTTTATCCAGATTAGTTCTTTCTAAAGGGAACTGATGGCTACATAAAATTAGCATTTAACATTTTAATGCTCTGCAGAACCAGATTTCATAAATCAATTTCAGCTTTATGAAAGATCTTCATCTTTAATGGTCCTTCAAATTTCAGTGGAAATTTCAGAGCTTTTAATGTTTTACAAAGGGCTTTTAGTTCTATTACTTCACTTTATCTTCATTCAAAAGTCCCTACTTCCATTTCTTGAATAAATGAAAAGATAGATGGCCATAATTTTTATATGATTTGCTTGAGGTTGTTGTTTTCTTTTTAAGGTTTCAAAGTAGGGTCTACTTTTTTAGGATTCTGTATCTTGAGGCCAATGTCCTTTCACTTCTATCATTTTAGAAGTAAGTATAAGTCACTATTTTTTTGTTTATCCTATATTTTCAGTTAGTGGTTCCTGAATATAGTCATTGGATATGCCTGTTTATCACTCTACAAATACTTTGTGCCCAGTTATTAAGGTCAGTTCTTTAACAGTGGAGAGTTGGTGGGTACCTGTGGATATGGTCATGTTTTACTAAAGAAATATTAAGGCATAGGCTTTTCTTTTCAAGGGCCTGAAAATATAGTAAGGCAAACAAGGTTAACACCAACAAGTTAGTAAACACTATGAGATGATACAATAGTTCTGTGGAATACTAATCTCTTTTGTGTTTAATAAAAAATATATGCCAAGAAAAATATTTAAGGTAGTTTAGGATGATCTCTCTTAAATGTCTTTAACTTGGTTGCACTGAGCTTTAACAGCAGCATAACTTAGCTGTACCCTAAATAGATGACAAGTAATTAGGCATCGCCATAACACAAGACTGTGCCTGATTTCATGTCCATCTTCTTTATAATAAAGTGTTACAAAACATGTCTCATATTTGTTCTTCAGATTTGTTGCCCTAAATGCTGATGATAAGGAGGAGAGGATGACTACTGATTCATGGTTTTGATATAATTAATTTTCTTTTCTATCACTGAGGATCTTGTAATAAAGGAACCTACAAGTAGAAGGGTACACAGCCAGGTGCCTTGCATTCCCAAGCACAAACTAACATTAGCCCTGACTTTGAAACCTTAAAAAGAAAACAGAAACTCTGAGCAAATCACTTAAAAATTATGGTCAAATATTGAAGCATTGCTACAACCAAGGCCTATAGTTCACATTATGGTTAACAATTTTTAGTATACAGTTTTATAGGATTTGACAAAATATATAATGGACTGTATCTGTCATTGCCATATCATGCAGAAGAATGCCAATGCCCTAAAAATGCCTTATGTCCCACCTATTCTTTTCTCCCCCTCCCCATAGAACTTCTGGTAACCACTATCTTTATATCAGTGTTACAAATTCTTCCATTCCCTTTACTTTCAATGTAACTTTTATGCAAACTAAAAACTTCTCTATAAATAATTATTATATGGAAAAAAGAAAAAAAATTATGGCCATCTATCTTTTTCATTTATTCAAGAAATAGAATTGGAGACTTTTGAATAAAGGTAAAGTGAAGTAATAGAAGTAAAAGCCCTTTGTAAAACATAAAATGCTATGAAATTTCCACTGCAATTTGAAGGACATTGAAGATGAAACTGACATTAGATGCCATTTCCATCTTTGCTACCTCTGCCCTTGATGTTTACTAGTACAACAAATTAGGCAAGAATTCCTGCTTTCTCTTTATATTCCTGGCCTTTATTGCAGCCCACAAATATCTCTTTCAGGATGCCTTCTCCATTTCCCTTATAACATTCTATACTGGATTGCCTCATCCCAAGGGTTTCCCATTTCAAATTCTTCATCTCTAACATAAACCTGTGGTCCTGTTGGGATTTTAGTTCAATTCAATATTATTCATATTTATTGGTATCTATATATACCAAACACTCTCTTAAGGGCTTAGGCATGAAAACACCAAGTAAGACAAACTTCTTCTCTGAAAGTGTTTTCAATCAAGTTGAGGTAGATACAAACATAAACACATGCTTTCAATTTAACAAAGAAGGTAGAAAAGAGCAGTGCTTCTTAATTCTGTCCATACTTTGGAATCTCTGGAGAGCTTTTAAAAATACGAATGGTCAGGCTTCATCCTGAACAACTAAATCAAAATCTCTGATATGTTTTCAGAGTGATTTCAATATGCACTCAACGTTGGTAGAGGTATATCCGGTTGCTAATGGGAGCATAAAACATAGATGAAAGGATTTTTTTTTCAGGTGGTATTTCAGGGATTGCTGAGAATTATTCTGGATGAGCAAGGTAAAATGGATCCTGCAAGGAGAGAAACTAGCATGGAAAGATGCATTGATCACAAGCACATTGGCTTATGGGAAATCTTAATGTTTATTTAAACGGGCTTTGCAAACCTATATTTTCTTCTTGCTCTTGTTAGTATTTCTCCAGTCTGTGCCCCTAGATTTTAGTAGTTAGAAGAGTGGGAGAGAATGATATGAATGATATAACAAAATATACATCAGTCCCATGAAAACATAGAGTATTGCCCAGATTTGGGGGACAAAAAGGGAAATAAATATTTTTTGAAATAAAAGAACCCAAATATAAAAGCTGAAATTCTGCACCCCAGTCATTTAAGAGCATTCATTCCATTGAGAATAATGTAATTTATGTGGGATTAAAAAACTGATTATTATTATCCTTAAATCCAAAGTGTGAAGTCAATAATCTTGGTCAAGATTGGATTGTAAGTATATTTTTGGAATGCAGTAACTTTTACTTTGAGCCTAATTTTCTATTATATATGGTTAGATATATTACAAAAGAAGGCCAAGGTTTAATGACATGAGAAGGAGAGCAAATATGGAGTGGAACTTGATTCCCCTGCAAATGCGTCCAGATTTCTACAGAATAAAAGTATTTTCTTTCTTTCTTTCTTTCTTAATATAAATTCATCAAAATGTGAACTTTTATAAATGGAGTTCTGTGTATGCCATATGTATAAATTTTATATATTTTGCATATAAAAGTATAATTTTAGATATTATGCATGCAATTCTTCAAATGTTTTAAGCAAATATCATGTGATTAATCCTTGTTGGGGAAATCATAGACATGCTCAGCCTTAGCCTTCTCCTTTTCTTTGTGAGCAGATGTTTCAATATATTTCTGTTCTGAAGAGGGGTGGGGATGTTAGGTTTAATGGAAAGTCATATCTTACCTTGAACCCCAAACCAGAAACAAGCAGCCCCAGCTGCTTATCAGGACAGAATGCTGCACAAATGTTGTTTGGTACTACCTGCTTTTTGCTCAGTGGCAGGGCCCTCATCTTCTGGGGTGTATAGATACACAAGCATCCTCATCTCTGACATGAAGTGGCCTGTGCATAGCCATCCACATAGTCTGATCTGAAGCAACAGGCCTCCCCAGGAACAAGCCATGATGGAACCCTTCCCCCTGCTCTTTTGGACCCTTTGTGTTGTGTAAGTAATGAAGGGGTCATTTGTGGAGAATTTCCGTTGTGTCTGAGTCTGTGTTCCCAAAATGCACTGTGTAGCAACCCACTCAACAGTCCTTCATGACAAATAATAGCTTTTTTTTTTTTTTTAACTTTAACCCAGAAAAGAAAACTATAAATCACAAATGTCTGAAATCTGCATTATGCACATGCACACAAAATTTCTCATTTTGTTTCTGAGTTTCTAAAAAGCTGTCCTTCAGATGTGGAGCTTTGCTTCTTAAAAAAAATATGGAATTTATTTTTATGAAATGTGAATATGATCAAGCATTTTTTTTTTTCCTTTCATTTTCTTCATTATCAAGGAGACCTTCCTTGGCCATGTCATTTAACTAATCTGTGCTCATTTATTCATCTTTGGAACACTGGAGAACAATTGAGTTTGTTTTTAGGATTAAATAAGATAAATGTGCCTGGACAAGATTTTTTAAAGCAGTGCTTCCAATATTTGTCAAGCTGCCTTTTGTCTGTTATTTTATTTTTTCAAGTTGAAATGAAGTTATGAAAAGAAGTAAAAAAGAAAAAATAAGAGCATTTTCATTTTTTTCTTATTTATTTCTTTTTTATTAGAGAAATTGTGAGTTTGCATACCATACAGGATTCCTATACATCGCTCCACCACTGTAAGTTGAACCTGAAAGGTTGGATGTTTTGAATTTGAAATTAACCACTAGATGGTGCTCTGTATCCTTAATGTCTAGGAAATGTCAGGTAATTTAAAATAAAATTTTGAACCAAGTGTTACCATGGCAACTTGCTTAGCTTGGTCTAGTTTCTTTTCCCTTATACCCATTTTTGTTTTCATTCTCTTCTTTCCAACTAATTAGTTCTTCTGTTTTATGCACTCGGCTTTACGTTGTCTCTATTTTTTAAGAAAGTAGAATGTAAAAAAAAAGAAGAAGAAATATACAGTAAACCATTTTAGAGTAACCACTATGTGCTAGTAACTTCTATAGAGAATATAAAGGAAATTTTGGTCATGGTCTTGAAGCAGTTTATGAACTAACTCATGAAGGAGAAAACAAAGCAAAAACATAAAATACCTTGTCTAGTATTAAATATGAGCTTTCATTCACTTCACTCATAAGTATGATCTGTTCATGAGGATACTATTTTATTAACTAGATGATGTGACTCTTAACCTAGATGGGCCGCTGATTAGTTGGTTTACATGCAGCAATTTCTTTAAACTCCCTGAGTTTTCTCAAATGTTCAGTTAAACTAATTCATCTCCAAGGCATCTTCCATCTCTAATAAATAATCTGGAATTACTGGAATTGTATGAAAGGCTATTTTAGGCCACAATAGTTAGAAAAGTTTCACAAATAAATAGGAATTTATGTGGCCTATTTGTAAAGGCAAATTCTGAAAAGAGAAGCAAGTGAGAAATCTAATATCATGCAGATATGCCCAGACCTCAAATATATTTGTTTGGCCAGAAGGCTTTGGGTGCTTTTAGAAAACATAATGTATACACCTGGAGGCTCATAACCACTCCCCAGGACTTGCAAATGATGTATGACCCTAAGACTTCTATTAATAAAAAAAAAAACATAAAAGTTGAGATTGATTTTCTATAAAAATGCCTTTAAATTTTAGGTGTCTCCTAAACCAAAATAGTGAAAGATGTAATTATAGCATATATTAATGTCAAAAAATGACATAACCTCATTTTTATTAATGTATTTTTTTTAAGAATCTCTCTATCAGAAATAGCTCCTTTCTATCTGCTGCTGCAGCATAAGTCTCAACTTTGTTTGGTAGGAAAAGCTTACTTGCTAGCAACTGTTAAAACCTTACTGTACATTAACTGATGGGTTCATTTAAAAAATGATGGTTAGCTGAGAAAATTTTTTAATACATATAGAGAGGATAGGGAGACGAAGACGTACAGAGTACAGGATACTCCATGGAAGGACTAATTATAGTCGGACACATACTCCTGAGCATGTGGGTGGGGCAACAGAATGAAGAGACATGTATGATGTCTTATACGTCTTGATAGGTACATCCCATATAAGGCCTTTATTCCTTATGAAGCACCGACAATTCTTCTAACAAACATTTATTTGGCACAAATTTCTTTCAAGACATTTTGCAAGATACTTTCAGAGATTCACACATGGGAAGTTCTCCCTGTCTTAAAGGAAATTGAAATTCAATAAAAGGCAGGAAAAAAATACTGATTTCAAATGTATTAACTCTACAGTTTTTACTTGAGTTATCCCTGGGCTTCCAGTCACGCTCAAAATAGAGCTCACTTCAGATTCACAAGTAATGGGATCCTGCATTACATACACCTAGGACAGTTTGAAAAAATGTTTCTACTTCGGTTTTTAAAATATTTTGGTGGGTAATTATAATACTATACTTACCATTCTGTATATAACAGACTGGTAAAATATAAAGCATAATTGCTGGAGAATAAAAATATAAAGCAAGATTACTGGAGAAATGTTATAGTTAGGGAGATATAACTGTCCAAAATATTTCTTTGAAACAGTGCAATTTTTATCTCCTAGAGAAGAAATTTAGAAATGTTCTTCTGGAGTAGATTTATGAATGTATATATCTTAAATCCTGAAGGAATTTGTGGCTCTAACACTTCTAAAAGTTTTGCATCTGGGAAGATGCTTCTCAAATCATTCTATGAGGCCAGCATTACCTTGTTACCAAAACCTAACGAAGATGTCACAAGAAAATAAAACTATAGACCAATATCTCCAATGAATTCAGATGCAAAAATCCTTCTAAAATTGTTGCATATCAATTCTAACAAAATATAAAAAAGAAAAATACATCTTGGCCAAATGAGGCTTATTCTGGGAAAGCACGGTTGATTTAACACTTAATCAATGAAACTAACTATGCCAACAAACCAAAAAAGAAATGTCATATGAATAACTCAGTAGAAGAAGAAAAAACATTTGACAAAATGCAACATTCATCCTTGATTTTTAAAAAATCATCAGCAAACCAGGAATAAAAGAGAACTTATTTATCTTGATAAAGAACATTTACAAAATTCCTATAACATCTTATATATTGGCAAAAAAACTGAGATAAGAGAAGAGGCAAGGGAGTTTGTTCTCAACACTTCTTTTAAACATTTTACTGGAAGTTTTGTCCAGTGCAATAAGGCATGAAAATAATAAAAGCAACCAGATTGGGAAAGGAAAATGTAAAATTGTCTTTTTCATTGAGACAACACGGTCACTGTATTAGTCTGCCAAAGGGGTGCCAATGCAAAGTTGCAGAAATCTGTTGGTTTATATAAAGGTTATTTATTTGGGGTAAAAGCTTATAGTTACAAGGACTTAAAGAGTCCAACTCAAGGTTGTGTTCTCAGCAAAGGCAGTTGCCATGTGGTGAAGCACTTCTCTCTCTCAGCTGCAGGCTGGCACAGGGCTTGTCTCTCAGGGCTTCCTCTCTCTTGGCATAGGGTTCATGTCTTTCCAGGCTTTCTATAGCAGTCTCAGGTCTCTTCCTAAAGTCAACTGCAAGCTATCAGGCAAATGGCTCATCTCTTCCTAGGGCCTCAGGATAAAAATGACAGAGCTCTCTCTCTTCCTGTGTGTGTTTTCTTGTTATTTTTTTTCTTCAACAAATCAATTTTATTGATACATATTAATAAAATATAAATCCATCCAAAGAGTACAGTCAATAGTAATTGGTGTAATCACATATTTGTGCATTCATCATCCCAATCATTCCCAGGGCACTTTCATTATTCCAATAATAATAATAAGCAACAAACAGAAAAAATTCATCACCTCTCAATCTCTCTATACTTCCCCTGCCATACACAGCTGTTATTCTTTTTCCTTCTCTCTAGTGTATTTGTATTTATATTTTGGAAAAACAGTTTTATATATGCAATATCCCCCATATTTGTGTTTTACATGAGGTTTTACTATCTTATACAGTCCCATGTTACAGTTTTTAGCTTTCCTTCTAGTAATATACATGACCTTAGACTTTCCCTTTCATCCACTGTCATACCCATTATATAGCACTGCCAGTTACAAACACCATGATATGCTTTCACAACTTCTATTCATTTCCAAAGATTTACAAACAACCTTTTAATCAATTCTGTACAGATTAAACCTCAGCTTTCCATTCTCTACCCTCCTTCTTTTTTTTAGTGACCTATATTCTAATGATTAACTCCATGAGTTTACACAGTATATTTAGTTTGTAATAGCGCAATTATACAGTATTTGTCCTTTTGTGTCTGGCTTACTTCACTCAAAATAATGTCCTCCAGGTTCATCCATATTGTCATATGATTCATGGACTTCATTTCTGCTTACTGCTGCATAATATTCCACTGTGTGTATACACCACAATTTGTTTATCCATTCTTCAGTTGATGGACACCTGGGTTGTTTCCAACTTTTGGCAATTGTGAATAACACCACTATGAACATCAGTGTGCTGATGTCTATTTGTGTCACTGCTCTCAGTTCTTCTGGGAAAAAATAAAATAAATAAAAATAAAATAAAGGATCAATCTGAGGCAAGGAAAAAACCCAAACAAACAAACAAAAAACCCCTAGCAAAGTCCTTTTATCAGGCTTTTAAAACTGTCTTAACATATGACAATGTGACTATGCCCCAAATTAAGCAACCTATTTCAATTTAAAGAGCTCAGAACAAATTTAACCTATGAGGCAACATCTATAAATTTCTCAATCATGATGGTCTTCAGCTCAGACACACACAAGGCAAGGAAAAGTTAAATACTCTGCCTTAACCTATTTAAGGGTTCTAAGAATGCCCACCAGGATTCATTACTGGGAAAGGCAGCAATTCAATATAAACCATACAGTATTAGTCTAAGGAGGATATATGTGTGTGTGTGTGTGTGTATGTATATAACATCATGCTTACAGAGATTTATCGGCCATGAAACTCCATAAAGAGCTGCATAAAAATCTAGCATAGAACGAATAATAAGGCAGGTGCCAGCTGGGTGGGATGGACTCATCCAGCACTCAAATGCAGCAAGGCAGGAGGTGATGCATGGGGTGCCACTCAAGAACCACAGAGAGGATACTGTGAGTAACGCCGGATTTTCCAAATACAATACATATACTGCATGCAAAAGTCAGATGTACTGCAAACCACGGGAACAATGCCTACTCTTCGTGTGCCTTCTGTCCACATGGCAAAGTGCAGGGGCAGGCCTTCCTCAATCAGGCGGTGAAAGAAGTAAAGACGATAAAAGATAGTGGTAAAGATCAGGAAATAAAGTCCTGGGAAAAAAAGGTTACCATCAAAATTTTCAAGTATTTTAGCATGCCTAAAATCAGATTTTGAAAGGAATCTTAATTTTTAACCTTTGCATGCTAATTACAAATGTGCCTTGTCCCATTATACCAGTGACTTATAAAGTAACTTTGTTGACATTTACTGCTGTGTGAAAAGACTGAAAATTGTATATTTTCAAATGAAAAATAAAATTGTATTAGGAACATACATGTAAAAAAAATAAAAGAGAATAACTGTTTAAACAGATAACTCAATGATAGTCATTACAGTATATTGTCCATCAAGAAGCAGTCAACCAAAGGTTTTAAAGATATTTACAAACATCAATAGAAAGTTTACAACTAGAGGAACAAGTAGATGTTATTAACTGCAATGAAATAAGAAGCATTTAGGAAAGTCGGGAAGCCACAGGGTCAGATAAGGATTAAGAATACTTTTAGCAAATTTATTTATGCTGCACTCCCTCCTCTATGGTGAACTGTCTCCTGACAGCCTCATCCCCCTGCCCTCACACCCCTCCCCGAAAAACATCTAACAAGATGATAAAATCCTGCTCTTGCAAACAAAACAGATCATTATTTTTGACTAAGGACAGCAACTAGTACATTCAAAGTTGTCCATGTGTTTTTATCCTATTATATAGACCCTTCACTTAAAATTCTAAAAGCATTTTCCTGTGGCACCTCTTTGGAAAGACTTTTCATGCCAGAAATTCCAGTATGCCAAATATTTAATTCTCACCCCCACCAAACAGCCCTAAATATGCTTAGATCCACTATTTCCCAATTGGAGAGTCTGCAAATTATTTCAACCACAGCTTAGAGAACTCAAAAATGGACTTGACCACCATCTCTAAATTTGAAACGGCTTTTTGTTTTTTAACCCATGACATGGGAAATACATTACAGCACTAGATTCCATGGTCTCTAAAGAGCAAGCAGGTTAGTGATAAATGACTTGGCTTAAAATAGAAACAGCCATGCTCCCTGACCTGAGAAAGAGCTGAAGCTTCTCTTAGGAATGAAATGAGCACAAAGAACTTCAGCTTGAATAGTTTATACAAAAGCAAGAAGCAGGCAAGGATGGCCAGGAACCCCATTTAAACTAGTATGTGCTGTTTGATATACTTATGCACAAGTGAAAATTGGGAGATAAAACATGACTATGTCTGTTCTACCTAGGCTGGCTGCTATTTCAGAAGTTAGTTGGCTCTTCCCCTGGAGAATTGTCATTTTATTCCTTTGTATGGCACTTACTTTGGTGAATTTTCATCTAAAGGGTTCTTATTTGCTCGGGACTATTAATACATAGGAGGGCTCAGTGTGAGTCTCTTTGAAAACAAATCAGCTGCAGGTGGGGTGGGATGGGAGTAAACTAAAGAACTAATTAACTACTTACATGTCAGCAATAGTAAAATTTCTTAAAATTCATAGAATTGTAACTAGGGATGTTCAGGTATCTGCAGGTCTTTTCAATTGATCATTTTAAAATCATTTTAATTTATAAGTGTTCTGCTTTACTCCATTTGCTTTGAGTTTTTTCTCACCAGATATATTGGAATGACCACAGTTATTTATATTTCTCTTTTTCTTAAGATTTGCATATATTTATGTTTTGGAAGCCTTACAAGATTCTGCTGTGTCAAAAATAGTTACTGACTGTTTGGGAATTTGAAGGTTACCATTGGTCTGAATTTTAGAACTGTTGTCACTGCAGGCAAAATCTATACACTGCAGCTTGGGACTCTTATTTGATTTCTTTTTCTTCCCCTCAGTCTTAATTTCTGGAGTTTGCTTCTGAGAATATAACCTGCTACTACCCAGCATATCAACAGGTTTGGGGGAAGTCTGAAATGCATAATATGATGGATGGGCTTCTTCATGGTGAAAATCTTTCGTTCGTGAAGGTGCTGATTTTGAAGCTCCTTCCTGGTGAGGTAGTGGCTTGGAAAGAGCAGCAGCAGTGAGTTTATTTTTCCTGGGGCTTTTCAGAGTCCATAACTCATAACTCATAACTGCCATCACTCAGAGGTCCCAGGAATTAAAAAGGGGTGGCAGGAAATCAGGGTAATAGTAATCAGGCAGCAGAGGGCTTTGATCTGGGTGACGATTGAAATAAATCAGATCAATTTCTTCCTCTCTCAGATTCTGGAGGTGTGAGGAGAGAAGAAGAATGGGAATTCTTTCTGAATCATTTGCACTGTCCTCATCAACATCTTCTCTCTTTTTAAAATATATATATATATATTTAACATTCTTGATAATATTTATACAATTTCCCTCCACTGAGATGGCTCCTTTGGCTGTCAGCTCGTTATCTGCTCACTGTGTGTCCTCGTTGTCTGCTTGTTGTGTCTGCTTGCTGTCTGCTCATCTTCTTTAGGCAACACCAAGAACCAACCTAGGACCTCCATGTGGGAAGCAGGTGCCCAACTGCTTGAGTCATTTCTGCTCCTAGCATCTTCTTTAATAACTTTCATTGACTGAAAGTTAAGAAACAATTTGGACCCAAGTGGAATTCTTTCAGGTTTTCCTTACAGGTAAATGTTTTCTTTACATTTATCCTTAGTTTGTTGGGATACAGGGTTGCTTTTCAACTGCGAAGAAACAAGGAGCATTTGAGATTTATTCTGCATTTTAACTGACAAAGTCTTGAAATGTTGCACTTTATTCCAAGATGGCCCAGCATTCATATTACTGCTTTTCTGATGAGACTCATTCACCCTATTCCCTTTCTTGAAAAAAAAAACACAGAGCTGATCATCATCTAGGATTTGACGGACTGTTTTTTCTGTAGTGCTTGAAATATTCTTTCTCAATCTGTTAGAAGATGATGACAGCTGGGGAGGTGATTTCTTTATTCCTCTTATATTTGATAAGGACTCCTCACTACTGGAACTCTGATGTTTTCTTAAGCATCAGAAAATTCCAGTAGTTCTCTTTTGGAAGTTAAGTTACCAAGTGAAACTAGATGTTTTCAGCAACAGCCAGGGCACTGAGGGCCTGGCTCCCTGCCCTGTAATGGTGCCCCTGGCATAGGCCTTCGGCTGCCCCAGTCCTTAACACGTAATTTAATCAAAGAAATCTCAGCTGAATCTAATGCAATCAAAGGGTATCACACCCAGAAAAATAGACTAGTTTGAAAACATAATCTTTCTCTTTTTGGGATTCATAAAAATAACCTCAAACTGTCACAGTCATCTATGTAGAAAATCTGATGAATAAAAAAAAACTGCTGAAAGTATTCAGTGAGTATAGAAAGATTGCAGTATCAATATGCAGAGGTTAAATCAAATGCATTTCTATATACTAGAAAGGAACAATGGGACACTGAAATAAAGAATACATTTTAAATAGTGTCAATAAATATGAAATACACAGAGATAAAGCTACAAAACTTAAAAAATAATAAAATGCCTGTATATTGATTAAAGAAATTAAAGAAAACATAAATAAATGAAATGATACACTGTTTTCATAGATCAGAAGCCTCAATACTATGAAAATACCAATCCTCCTTAAATTGATCTATAGATTGAAATCAATCCCAATACAAAATCCAAGCAGTGATTTTGTAGAAATTGAAAAATTTTATTCTGAAATTCATTTGGACATGCAAAGGACTTAGAATAGCTAATACAATGTTGAAGAAAAAGAACAATGTGGAGATATAACACTACCTGATTGAAAGATGTATAAAGCTAGTTTACTGGAATGGAATAGAGTCCAGAAATAGACTCATACATATGTAGAAAACTGATTTTGGACAAAGGAGGAAAGTCAATTTAGTAGAGAAAGGACAGTCTTTTCACAAATGGTGCTGGAAAAATCAGATATCCCTATATAAAAGACTAGCTTTGATGCATACCTCACACCATATACAAAATTTAATTCAAAATGGATAATAAACCTAAATGTAAAACCTAAAATTACAGAACTCTGGGAGAAAACATAAAAAGCAAACCAGTGTAACCCTGGATTAGGCAAAGATTTCTTAGATGTGACACAATAAACATGAACCAAAAAAGAACAAATTGATAAATTGGATTTCATCAAAATTAAAAAGATATTTTTTTAGACAGACACTGTTAAAGGAATAGAAAGATAAGCCACAGTTGGTGAGAAAACAATTGATTAACCAAATATATCTCAAAATTCAATAAGTAGTTAACAAAAAGCCACTTTTAAAAATGGGTCAGGGGAGTGGATGTGGCTCAAGAAGTTGAGCACCTGCCTCCCACATGGGAGGTCCTTGGTTTGATTCCTTGTGCCTCCTAAAGAAGACAAACAAACAACGTGTAGACAACCAGGAGACACTGAACAAAAACAATGAGCAGACAACAAGAAAAAGAACAATGAGCAGACAAAGAGCAAAAACAATAAGCAGACAATGAACAAAAATGAGCAAGACAATGAGCAAAAACAACGAGCAGACAACAAGCAAAAACAAAACGAGCAGGGAGCAGATATGGCTCAAGCTGTTGAGTGCCTGCCTCCCACATGAGAGGTCCTGGGTTTGGTTCCTGGTGCCTCCTAAACAGAAAAAAAACAGACAAAAAGCAGAGAATGAGTGAAAAACAATGAGTGAACAATGAGCAAAAAGAACAAGCAAAAAACAATGAACAATGAACGCAAACAATGAGCAAACAGATGAGGGAGCCATCTCGGGGTGGAAAATGGGTCAAAGACTATATACAAATGACAAATAATTTTATAAGATGCTCAACATTATTAATCAATAGGGAAGTTTAAATTTAAACCACAATGAAATACATACTTATTAGAATGCCTACAATTAAGCATATTGACCATTCCAAGAATTGGCAAGAAAGTGGAGCAACTGGAACTTCCATACACTGTAGGTGAGATTGTAAAATGCTAAAACCACTTGGAAAACAGTTTGGCAGTTTCTTAAAAAATTAAGCATACATTTACCATACATCCCAGTAATTACACTGCTAGGTATTTAACTAAGAGAAATAAAAGCAACCTGTTAGTTGTTCCAGTGTCACTAGGGACAAACAACCCACTTAGGCAAAACACAAGAATTCTCAGGTAGATACTCAGGAAATTAAAACTATATTGTGCAGCTTGCATAAGAGACATGGGGAAAGAGTAAGGCATTCAGTGACTTGCTTGTGGTCATGCAGCCAGTGAATTTTGAAGCTGAGTCTGATCAGAATTAAGTTCTACAAACATGGCAAAATGGCAGAGCAGAAGGTAAAATTTCTGGAAAATTAATAACTATCAATAAGTTAGGAGGAGGAGCGGGTATAGCTCAGTGGTTGAGTGCCTGCTTCGCAAATATGAGGTCCCGGGTTCATTTTCCAGTACACCCTGGGAAAAAAAAAAAAGTCAGGAGGCTTTAATATATTTACACTGTGTGAAAGTGACAGTGATTAGTATTTGGTTAGGGGGATTCTAATTTGACATGTTCAAGCATCATGTAATTTATATCTGCTGTCTACTTCATTGTTTAAATAAACTTTTTATTTTAGACAGTTTTAAAATTGCGTAAAATTCAAGAAGATACTATGAGGTTCCCATATATCCCACATCCAATTATATTTGAACTTATGCCATACCTATTATACCAATATTTATGAATTGTTATAAATTAAAACCCATACTTTACTCAGATTACCTTAGTTTTTACCAAATGTCTTCAAAACAAACAGGATCCCATTTGGATACCATATTTAATCATTATGTCTCTTTGTACTCCTCTTGACTGTGACAGTTTCTCAGACCTTCCATGTTTTTGGTGACCTTGACAGTTTTAAGGAGTACTAGCCAGATATTTTCAAAATGTCTCTCAAAAGGGATTCATCTTAGATCCAAGACAATGGAGTAGGCAAGGCAGGCTGCACTCTTCCTCCAGAAACTGGGAAAGTAGGTAGGCTAGCCTGGCATAAAGGAAGCCAGGTCTAAGGCGGGGTGATAGGAGAAGGCAGATGGGATTGGGGAAGAGGGGTGCTGCCCAGAAGGCGTGCCAGGAGAGTGGGGAACCGCCCAGGGAGAAGGGAGCAGTCCAGCTGGCCTGTGGGAGTGAGGAGCCATGTAGCAGGCTCTGGGGGAAAAGGGGAGCTGCTGAGTGGTGATCCCCTAGGCAGGCCAGTGCCCAGCTTGCTTATGGTAAGGAGGAGCAGGTGGCAGCCATGGGGAACAAAGCAGGTTTTTTTTCCTCTTTTCTCTCTTTTATTATTATTATTTTTCTGTTTCCTTTTTCTGTTTTTTTTTTTTCCTTCATCTGGGTATGGGCTGAGAGACCAACCGTGGAATGATTGATTGGTGGGTACAAGCATCCAGAGAGGAAGAGACCAGTGGGTCTCTGGTGGCCTGAGGGGGAGGCCTAGATTTTATTTTTCTTCTCTATCTCTCTTTCTCTCTTCACACAGATACCTGCAGAGAGCGGGGCTGTGGGGTGATTGATTGGCCAACACAGGTAGCCTTAGAGGAGGCAACTAGCTAGTCCGGGAGATATGAGAGGCAAGCCCAGATTTTTTTGTTTTGTTTGTTTGTTTTTTCTTCTTTTCCTTATTTTCTTTCCTAGTCTCATTTTCCTTCATTATTTTCTTTTCTTCCCATTTCTTTTGTCTTCTCTTTCTTCATTTTTTCTTTTTCTCTAACTTTTTATTTTTTATTATTTTTACCCTCTTTTTTCTTTCTTTCTCTTTGCTTCCTCTATTTATTTTCTTTCTTTCATTTTTTCCCTCTTCCTTTTTTTTTTCTTCCTTTCTGCCTTTCCTTGTTTTATCTTTCTTTCTTCTTTTCTAATTTACCTGGTCTTATATTTTTCCCTGTTTCTTTTTTTCACTTTTTAAAATTGTTGCTGCTTTTTATTATTTTCCCTCATTTCTTTTTATGCTTCTCTTTTGTACTTATTCCTTCTTTCTTTTTTCCTTTTTTCTATTCTTTCTTTACTGTTTTTGTAGCTCTAATATTTTTTCAGTTGAAATTGGACAACTACAAATACATGGAATAAGTGAAGCCAGGTGTGAAAGAGGACACTTAACACAAAACCAAACAAAAATAAAACCAGAAACTAGAAAGAGAAATTAACAAAATGAATTAGCCCATCAAGATGAACAGATGCCTAGACATCAGCAAGTGCTACCAAGAAATAGGAAGTCACGGTCCATGTCAACTAGCACATTAAAAAGCAGGAGGAGACACAATGTGGAACAACAAATCAAAGATGCCCAAACAAATATTCTCAATCAACTCCATGAAATGAAGGAAGAGATAAAGTATATCAAGAAGACACTGGAGATAAGTGAATGTGACTCAAGCAGTTGGACACTTCCTACCAGACGGGAGGTCCTGGGTTCAGTTCCTGGTGCCTCCTAAGGAAGATGAGCAAGTCAGCAAGCCAATGTGACAGACTGACACAAGATGATGCAACAAGATGATGCAACAAGGAGACACAACAGGGAAACACAGCAAGGAAACACAATGAGAGACACAACAAGCAGGGAGTGGAGGTGGCTGAAACAATTGGGCTCCTCCCTCCCACATATGAGGTCCTGGGTTTGGTTTCTGGTGCCTCCTAAAAAGAAACAAAAATGAGCAGACACAGAGAGCACACAATGAACAGACACAAAGAGCAGACAGTCAATGCAAACAATGAGGCAAGAGAGAAGTAAATAAAATAAATCTTTTTAAAAGAAGAAGACACTGGGGAATACACAGAAGAAATTGTAACCATACACAAAAAGATAGCAGATCTTATGATGATTAATAGTGCAATGCAAGAAATTAAAAATACATTAGAAGGACATAACAGGAGATTTGAAGAGGCAGAGGAAAATATTAGCGACGTGGAAAATAGGACATTGCACAGATAGTAGAACAGATACACACACACACACACACAGAAGGCAAACATTCAGCAGGGAATCAATGACAGGGAATTGAATAACATTATGGGCATCCCAGAGGGAGAGGAGAAGAGAAAAGGGGCAGAAGGAGTGTTTGAGGAAATAATGGCCCCAAATTTCCCAACTCTTAAGAGGGACGTGGATGTACATGTCCAGGAAGTACAGCATACTCCAAGCACAATAAATCCTAGCAGACCTATCCAAGACACAGACTTATCAGGTTGTCAAATGCAAAAGACAAAAACAGAATTCTGAAAGTAGCAAAAGAAGATATCCATCACACGTAGGGGAAGCTTGATAAGATTAAGTGCTGATTTCTCATCTGAAATCATGGAGGTGAGAAGACAATGACATATGACATAGTTAAGGTGCTAAAAGAAAAAAAAAAAAAAAAAACTGTCAGCCAAGAATTCTGTTTCCAGCAAAATTTTTCTTCAAAAATGAAGGATAGTTCAAAATATTCACAGAGAAACAGAAATTGAGAGAATTTGTCAGCAAGAGTCCTGCCCTTCAAGAAATACTAATGGGAGTTTTGCAGGTTGAAAGGGGAAAAAAATAAGAGAGAGAGGGTTGAAGGAAAGTATAGAAAGGAAGATGATTAGTAAGAGTAACTAAATAGATAAGAAGAGAAATAAAAATAAAATGAGACATATAAGCTTAATGAAAAAAATGACTTAAGTAAATACTGGCTTTACAGTAATAACATTGAATGTTAATGAATTAAATGTTCCAATCAAAACAAACAGATTGGCAAAATGGATAAGGAAATATGACCCATATTTATGCTGTTTACAAGAAACTCACCTTAGATTTAGGGGCAAAAATAGGTTGGAACTGAAAGGTTGGAAAATGATTTTACATGCAAACAGTAACCTAAAGAAGGCAGGAATAGGTATACTATTGTAGGACAAAATAGACTTTAAATGCAAAACTGTTGTAAAAGACGAGGAAGGACACTATATTCTAATAAAAGGGGTAATCTACCAAGAAGAAAGAACAGTCATAAATATTTATGCAACTAACCAGGGAGTCCCAAAATATATGAGGCAAATACTGGCAAAACTAAGGGGCAAAATAAACTCCACTACAATCATAGTGTGGGACTTCAATACACCATTAACATGATTACACAGAACATCTCAACAGAGGCTCAGTAAAGATACAGAGACCTTGAATAATATGTTAGAGGAAATGGAACTCTCTAAGCCAAACTTAGCAAATAAACTTACTACCTTCCCCCACTCCCCAGTGTAGGACATAACTTCCAGAGATGAGCCTCTCTGGCACCAAGGGATTAATACCAATAACCAACCAGTAATGCATTTGGAAAAATACCTTGAATAAAAGTGGAAAACGTTAAATACAAAGAGTTTTTATGGCTAAGAGATCTCAAAGTAAGTTGGGAGGTCATTCCAGAGGTCATGCTTATGCACATCTCAGGCAGATCTCACTAATTGCCACAGTAAACAAAGCCCAAACGGGTAGTCCTGAGGGCTTTAGAGGCATATGGACACTACAGCCAAAGCATATTGGCCTTGTCTTGGAATATATGATAACCTATTTTCCCAATGTTATAGAGTTAGACTCAGTCTGAAACAGAGCAGTCATCACCATCCCAAAATCCTCAACACTAAGGAATGAACAAACAAAAGTGGAGAATGCAATCATGGACCAAAGTAGACATTATTGTTGGAGTAATGGAAGAAATTGTAACATTGATACATAGATAGTGGTTACCCTGGAAGTATTGAGGGGAGAGGGAAGGAAGAATAGGTGGAACATAGGGCATGTTTAGGGCATTGAAATTGTTCTGCATGACATTGCAATGATGGATACAGTGCCTTTATACCCATACATTTTGTCAAAACCTATAAAACTGTACAGTGCAAAGTATAAACCATAATGTTACCATAACTGATTAGTAGCAATGCTTCAATATTTGTTCATCAATTGTAACAAATATACCACACTAATGTAAGATGTTATTAATAGGGGTAAATGTGTTAGGGGAGGGGGTGGGGTATATGGGAATCCCCTATACTTTCATTGTAACTTTTCTGGAATCTAAAATTTCTTTTAAAATAAAGTTTATTATATGAGAAAAAAAAAAGGATTTGTCAATGCTTCTTTCATGATTAGGATGGATTTATGTTTTGGGGGTATGAGGACAACAAAGATAATGTGCCATTCTCATCACATTACAGCAAGGGTATATGCTGCCAACGTAATTTATCATTGTTGATGTTTTCCTTGATAATAGGGTTGAGATAATGTGTATCAGGTTTCTCCAGTGAAAATTTATTCTCTGTTACACTCTATTTCCACTCCATTTCCATACTGGTGCTCTTTAAAGGGATGTCACTATGTGAAGCCCATACTTAAGGGGTGGGAAGTGATTTCCACCTTTTTAATGGGTGAGTATCTAAATAAATTATTTGGAATTCTTCTGCAAGGCAGATGTTGTCTATTCTCCACTTTTACTTATTTCTTTATTCAATCATTTATTTATAACAGTATGGACTCTTGGAGATTTATTGGCAAAATGGATAAGGATATATGACCCATATTTATGCTGTTTACAAACTTTGGTTTGTAATGTTTTACTACTTTATACATTTTATTGTTCAAAATATACCAGCCTTCACCACTGAAGGCTCTTTCAGTTGGTCCCTGTGCCCTTTGACATATTCTCACTGCTGTGTGTTGTGTGTGTGTGTGTGCATGAGTGCAAGCTGTGTTTAGCTCTTCCATATTTTCTGGTACTATAAGATGCTCCAAGATTATTGTGTATATGCCCTGCTTCATACTTGGATAGCCATTTCTCCAAGGAGCTCTGAAGCTTTATATTGGAAGATGATATTAGAAACCAAGATGTGGGCACTATGTGTGCTCATTCCTAGTGAGTTGCCATTCCTTGTAGGAATTCATCAACTGACAGACCAAGGATATATGTGTGTTCACTAACCCATTTATGTATACATATCTATAAATAACAAATATAATATCAGAAAAGGATTGCTTTGAGAATACGTATTAAGAAGAAGTGCAAAATAAATATGCTAGAGTTTCAAAAAGTTTAATTGAATTAACCTCTTCAGGTTGCCATAAATTCATTAGATAACTGCATGAAACTAGAGCAGGGGTTCTTAACCAGGCATTAAGATTTCAGGGGGTCCACGAGCTTGAACTGAAAATTCAAAAAAAGATTATTCTTGTGGGGACGTGTTGGTGCAGATGTGATATATTTATTAAATAATAGATGGTATAGTGTGGACTTAATATAATTTTTATTTTGATGTAGTGTGTTCTGAGTGCAGTGGATAACTGCCTGCAAACAGGTTGGAAAGAATGGTGGAGATGGTTTTATGATGCTGTGGGAAAACTCGAATTTCTAAATATTTGCTGAAATGATTGTTTGAACAGATGTTGAACCGTGTTAGGTGATCAGGTATTGAAATATGGGAAAAGTTGTAAAATGTAATTTTGAATAATCCTAAAATTTAATTTAAAGACATGCCAATGAAAACAGGTGTAATACAGGGGCATTTTAGGGACTTGGGAATTTTCCTGAATGACATTGCAATGACAGATATAGGCCATTATATATCTCGCCATAACCTACAGAATTTTGTGGGATAGAGTGTAAACTACAATGTAAACTATAATCCCTGCTTAGTGGCAATGCTCCAAAATGTGTTCATCAATTGCAATGAATGTACACACTAATGAAGGATGTTGTTAATGGGGGCAAATGTGCATGGTAGGGAGAGCAGGGCATATGGGGATCCCCTATATTTTTTATGTAACATTTATGTAATCTAAATATCTTTTTTAAAAAATTAAAAAAAAAATATTAGCAGAGAAAAATATAATAGCCCCCAAAAGAAGCAACCCCACAGGTGAAAGAATAAACAAGTTGTGGTATATCTGTACAATGTAATACTAGTTAACAATAAAATGGAATAAATGATATATACAAAAAAAAAAAAAAGATATGCCAATGTTAGTGTCATAAAACTATCTGCCGTTACATTCTGAGAAGGCATCTGTGGTTTTCATCTGACTGGCAAAGGGGTCTGTGGAACAAAAAAGGTTAAGAACCCCTGACCTAGAGAATGTTTTAGCAACAATGACTTAGATTAGAGAGGAGAAAACTTGATTCCTGAATTTGCTCAAACCAGTTTTTTTAATATGAATAATCTTGGATCCATTATAATCTTCATAATATGAAATAACAATATATGAGCAGAATGCTTAGTTAAAACATTTTATTTGCTACAGAGACTATGACATTAGCTTAATTCCTTTCAAGGAATCAAGCAAACATGTCTGGGTGAGGAGCTGCTAATAGAGACCAGTTCAGACATATGTGTTTCTACTTGAATATCAGCTTTGTTTAGGGACAAATCAGTTTCATGTAAACAAATTTTGGCAGTAGCTTTGTGAAAACCTGTTGTGTATTGGAAAAGTTGGTTGCACTATTTGAAAATGTTAACTATTTCCTAGAACAACTGAGCACAAAGCCATTTTCCAATTATTCAAAATATCAATTTTTAATTGATAGTAACATTCTCAGTAGGTCAAGAAACATTCTTTAACTTAAAATTTAAACCAGAATTTTTAAAAAAAGCATTTGTTCCTGAATCCATTCAAAAATTAATGGTGTAGCCACTGTTTTTTCTTTTTCTTTTTCTTTTTTGCTATCAAATGTATAGGCAATTACTGAGTTCTTACCATATGCCCAGGATGTGATATCACTTGATATATATGGTTTGGTATATATAGAAAACAGGCTTATGGTTCCTTCATTCAAATAAAACTCACAGTATCTTGGAGAAAATATGTGCAATTCAAGAAACTCCATGATGTATATTTAATTGCTAAAGTGTTTGATATAGACAGTAAGTAAATTAGTTTAAAGAATAAATAATGTAGAGGGACTTCCATTACTAAAATTGTCAGAGAAGGTTTGATAGAGGAGGCAGGGCATATGTTGGGTGTGAGGTAAAGTATGCCATTGATGGCCTGAAAAAACACAAGTATATAATTCAGAGCCAAGATCAGTACGAGTAGAGGGTGGAATGAGATAAATGATCTTAGAGATCATTAATCTAGGACCTGGGAGGGCCTGAAAGTTTTTATTTTTCTTCCTAGTCTGGAAACTACTCAGAGAAGATACACATAGGGAGATACTCATGAATCATTTTTGACTCATAGCAGATCTGCCTGATCTAAAACATTACAGAAGCAATGAGCTGGCTGGTCAATGGCATTTATTTGGAGTGGTTTTGGTTAATCTAGTCAATTGAAACATGACATTCCAATGAGTAAAGTTTTGTAATCCTGGCAACAGAATTTTTATCTCATATCTTTTTAAAAATTTACATTTATATATATCATACATTTATCTTTAGTCATATAAAATAGCTCTAAAAAATCTCTTTGTTGCTTATAAAATGGGGTATCAAGACAAGTGGATGACTATAATTATTCATTTCACTGCAGTGTGGAAATTATAATAAAGGGAATAGATTTTTCATAAATCTTATAGGCATAGTATTGATAAGTAATTTGTAAAATATTTAGTGTTTCCCACCATAGCCCAACCAATATTTGTTAACCAATGGGTTTATATACACTATGCACTAATTACAAAGTAGCCAATATATCTACAGAAATACATTTTAGGATTGAAAAGTAACACAAATATCCAGGTGAGACTCTCAAATTGATTCCTTTCCTGGTTTTTGATACAAATGCTCTGATATAGAATTAACAAAAAGCCCTGCTGTAAGAGGGAACAGAAGATCAACTGCCAAAGGAAATGATGCTTGAGTACTTTACAGAAGAGGGATTAAAACTCCAGCTTTCTCCTGGGTGACAAGGAGTAAAGATAGCTACATTCCCACTGCTCAGTGTTGTTTGGGGGCTGATAACAAGGCAGGAGAAAGTCAACATGGACCCTTTTCTCTGTGTGGCTCACAGTCAAGTGTGGCTAAATGAGCTGGCAACAGACTGAGCAATTTGGAGCCTGTTACTTTTCGTTAGTTTTTTTTAAATTAGTTTTTCTGTGTTGTCAGCTAAGTAGCATTTGACTATATGAAGCTGTTGACTGAACATATTGGAATCAGGATGGAAAAGTGGGCTCATGTTGCTTAGTCTTAGCCATAGTTTGCTTATTTTTACTCTGCAAGGCATAAAAATATCCTACGCACTTTTCTTGAGGCCTTATTCTCATTACAATAGTTAACATTAGATTAGACATTTATCACAATTTCCCAGTATTATCACTGGGTTCTTTGCAATTATAAAAAACCTGAGACTAAATTTTAAAACTGTAATTCGTGTGTTAAATGCATATAATGGATATAATATTTTGTAACCATTAAAATGAAGGCAGTTCTCTATATAGTGACATGAAATAAGTTCTGGGATATATGCAGTAGCAAAAGCTACAGAACAGTGTGTATAGTAAGGTATTTTTGAATGAAAAAGTGATATCTACATATAATATTCTCTATTTAGAAGAAAAAAAAGAATTATCTTCCAGAGTATCACTGGCAGGCAGATCAGGGAACGCTATGATATGGAATGATATGTATATATATGAAAAACATTGAAAGGTAATGAAAACATTACTAAGTATTGAAAAATCAGATGTATTGCTTGCAGGGCAGGGTTTTGATTCCATAAGATGCTGTTTGCCTCTCTTTGTGATTACAAGACTAAAGGTTTTATTGAAGACAGTTTTTCACAATAATATAGTTTCCTTTCCTTTTATTTCATAAATGATGGCTTATAGGAATTACCATATGCAATAAGAATAACAATGGCTAACCACAATGCAACAGACACTGACTAAAGGAAAACCACATGAAATAAGTATGTTTGCTTGTAGTAAATACCCCTAGGAAAAAGTTGATATTATAGAGGCAGATACATATTACTAAACATTTATCTATTAGCAAGATAAATGCTTTGAGCCAGCCTCTGTCTACTTCTGAAAAATAAACATTTGGGATTAATTATTAGTGGCTTTCTGAGCAAACAGAGACTATCTTTGTTACTGCCATAATCTGCACTGTCCATTACTATATAGGCTTAATGATTAGGAGCACTGATTCCAGATGTGAAAATAGCAGATTAGAAAAACCTCAACATAATATAGGTTTCAGTTTATTCCATTTTTAAAGTGATTTGATATGCTCATGGATGAGATTATTGTTTTTTATGATGACTGGCACATGGTAGGTGTTCAATAATTTTTTTTTCTTTTTTTTTGTTAGAGAAGTTATGGTTTACAGAAATGTCATGCATAAAATACAGGGTTCCCATATACCACCCTATTAACACCTTTCATTAGTGTGGTATATTTGTTACAATTCATGAAAGAACATTTTACAATTGTACTATTAACCATAATTGTACTGTTAATTATAGTCTGTTGTTTACAATGGGGTTCACTGTTTCTATTGTACGGTCTTGTTTTTTAAAAAAACTTATTCTAGCAATATATATATATAACTTAAAATTTTCCCTTTTAACCATATTCACATATAAAATTCAGTGCTGTTAATTACATTCACAATGTTGTGCTACCAACAAAACCACCCATTATCAAAATTTGATAATTATACAACTCAAATAGAAACTCTATAACTCAAGCATTAACTCCCCTAAATTCACTATCCACAACCTGGCCCCTGGTAACCTACACTCCAGCTTCTGACTCCATGAGTTTGCTTATTCTAATTATTTCATATCCATGAGATCACACAATATTCATCATTTTGTATCTGACTAATTTCACTCAATATGACGTCTTCAAGTTTCATCCATGTTGTCACATGTATCAAAACTTTACTCCTTTTTATGGTGTTATAATATTCCATTGTATGAATATACCATGTTTATCCATTATGGGTTGATGGACACTTGGGTTGCTTCCAGCTTTTAGCAATTGTAAATAATGCTGCTCTGAACATCAGTGTACAAATATTTGTTCAAGTCCCTGCTTTCAATTATTTTGGACCTATACCTAGAAGTGGGGTCACTGGGTCGTATGGTAATTCCATACTTAACTTTCTAAGGAACTGCCAAACTGTTTTCCACAGCAGCTGGACCATTTTACATTCTCATTGGCAATGAATTAATATTCATGTTTCTCCACATCCTCTCCAACACATGTTAATTTTCTTTTTTCTTTTTTTTTTTTTAAGTAATAGCCATTCTAGTGAATGTGAAATAGTATCACATAGTGGTTTTGATTTGCATTTCCCTAATAGCTAATGATGTTAGCATCTTTTTATGTACTTTTTGGCCATTTCTATATCTTCTTAATAGAAATGTCTATTCAACAATTTTTCCCACAATAATTGGACTCTTTGTCTTTTTATTGTTGATTTATAGGATTTCTTTATATATTCAGGATATTAAACATTTATCAGGTGTGAAGTTTCCATATACTTTCTTCCATTGACTGGGTTGTGTTTTCACATTCATGATAAAGTCCTTTGATGCATAAAAGCTTTAATTTTGATGAATTTGAGATTACTGGTTTTTGATTATCATAAACATATATACTTTATTTAAGTAAATGATTGTGACATTTTAGGGTAAAAAAATCAACATTTACCAGAAAACCAAACAAAGAAAACCATCCTTTAGGATATTTAAATATAAAAATCCCTGATTTAATGGAAGGCAAACCATTGTATTTAATAGAAATGTAAAAATGCCTCTGACATTGAGTTACACCAATGGAAATAAAGCAGGGTTATGTTATTATAGAATCATTGCATAATACTACTATGGATATTAGTTTGCAAAAACCAATGTATGTAACACTGGATTTTAAGACATTTCATATATTACTTAGTGAGAGTATTTTAAAGATCAGAATAGGAGAACTGTAAGTAGGAGTTTTTATCTCTAACCTTAGGACATCATTTGCCATTTTTAAAAATAATTCATTGTTTTAAAGTTGAGGTCTTTAAACTTTTAGTTTTTGCCCTTATGCCCTTTGCTACAGCTTCCCTTTCCTTCCTACTTCATTCACACAGTGATTTCACTGCTGCTGTTCTGCAATACACCTGCCCATATAAAAGGAAGACTTTTCTCCATCAAAGTGCTAGCATTTATTACTTATACGGTATGTATTCAGTAGCGAAAAAGTCATACTTGGTGTGATTAAAATATTGATATCAATAAGGTGGATGTGAGTATTTACATAGAATTAACCAGGGAATGTTTTTCTTACCTCATGAAGATATTGGTACAATTTCTGAATGTTGGTAGTTCATGATTTTTGAAGCAGGAGTCTTACTTCTCCCAGTAAAGGATATATTTAGAGAGTAATAACAGGAGTTGTTACTAATTTTTATTTCAAATAAAATATTTATAACTATAAAAGACGTTGCATTGATAACAATTAAATTTGGAAAAACTTTGCTATCCATAAAAATGAAATAAAATATGTACAACACAAAGTTGATCTTCATTTTCTAGCAAAGATGCTATGGATTAGGTGATAAAATGGGGTCTGTAAGTGCTAATTTTTACAATATTTTTCTTGGGAAATCCTTGGAAAATATTTTCTTGTTGGTGAAAACACACTTTATATTTGTAGATGGTATGGAGAAAACAATGTGATCTCTTCAGATAAGTATAACTAGAAAGAACAATGAGTAAAATATGTCCCAGATGTCCAGCTCCTTGTGTCACTGGCTATTGTATACATATTTTGATATTTGTAGCATTATCTTTTTCTTCCTGTAAGATGAGGTGTATTCCTTTTGGTGAGCTATCAGGTCACTGGGTCAGCTGTTATGAAACCCTTCAATCTTTGACCCTGTCACCCTTGATTGAAAGTATTTTTCTGTCTGTGGACAGGGCCACTTTAGTTTTCAGTTGCTTTGCTGGCCTTTGAAAGCTGGACCTTGGGAACCTGGCTGGCTGTACTATTATACCCTTTCATTACTGATCCTATCTTAATTTTTCATATTAACCAAGTTCAGGTTGAACCATTCTACCTGAAATGCCCTTCTCTTCTAACTCTACATATCTGCATGAGTTCTATCCTTTAATTTCCAGCTGGCCATGAATCCACTCATAAAGCCTCCCCCAGTCTTCCAAGACTATCTATATAATAGATCTCTCATTTTAACACCCAAAGAAATCTCCCTTTAAATATCTTATAGCTTTTCTTTAAACTTTCTGCTCTCATTATTTGTGGTACACAAGCGGTTCCAAAGGGAATGAGGTATGAATAGTTGTCAGAGATTATTTTAAACCCTTATTCCATGTTTCTTGCTCCAGAGGTTATCTTGCAAACTGGGTTGGACTGGGAGGAGGATCTGTGTATTTTGGGGAACAAATTCCTCATTATTTGCATATTCCACCCTCTCTCTGCAACTCTCCATCCTGATCTTTCCAGCTTTGAGGCAAAATATATTAAAAGGACCTCCTCTGATTCACCTTCTGTTCTCTTATTTGGCCCCACTCTCTATTATACATTTTACCTGGGTTGTCATCAATAGATATGTTTTGAGTGGCTGAATGACTAAATGAATAGTTAAGAGACAATACAAATTGAGTGGCTGGTGTTGGAAATAATATCGGTGATAACCTTCAGCTGTATTGCCTAACTTTGGTTCTTAAATACTGGCATAATTCCTCAGTTTCTCTGGCTTTCATTTCAGCTTGCAGTATAATGCTCATTCTGAAAAACTTTCTACAATTTCTTGAGATATCCATGGATAATCTTAAGGAGAAGTTTTGGGTGATATGGGATCAAAAATTTTAAGGAAGAAATCCAAGCAGTCTCTGTAGCCCACAGTCCACACCCATAAGAATGGATTAAATTTAAGCACATGTTTATCTGGGATACATACAGCTTAACACCACCACAGTTTGCTCTCATGATTTTACAATTTTTACACAATAATTTATATATTTTTGCACTTCTCTAATTTCTTTACATTTTAAAAAATTTGCCCAGGCAAGGAAATTAGTCCACAAGTAAAAAAAAAAAAAAAAAAAAAATCATTTTATTAAAATTTCAAGAGGAGAAAAGGATATTGTTAAGACAAGTGTTTTTGAGACTACAGAACACTGAGAGAGTTTACTTTAAAGATAGATAAGATTGAGGAAAATTTATTTAAATATCTGTTATTATGCAGGCAAAAATTACATAATAGTCTGTTTTATGTGGAATCTTTATGTATTCTCTAGTTTGGCAGAATAAAATAGTGTTTTAGGCTGGACTAGTTGCTTTGGTGTCAATGGAAGGATAGCCTCAAATATGTAAAAGATGTTTAAATAATCTCCCAGAAGCTTTATTACTCAACATAGTTTCTATGTTACTATATATGTTTATTTTAATCATTTTACTTTAATAATTTCATTCTAATAATATTATTTTATTCTACTCTAAATATGTATTGAGACTTATAGCCTTTGCTAACAACTTTTCCAAAATATTTACCTAGTACTTTTCTTTCTTTCTTTTTCATCTTTAGCTTAAAAATGCTTCTCTCATATGGCCTTACAAATTGTGTTTGCTCCATAAATATCCATTGAAATAATAACCACTGAACTCTGCATGAATTCATTTTATTCAACTTATTCCATATCATTTTACTTTCACCTTTCTTTACTCATTTATCATTGTTTTGGGGTTGCATATTTTGTTATCTCATGTACATTCCTATTCCAGGTCATTAGAATTAAGTTGCTTAAAACTAAATCCCTACCTGGGTAACATTTCTCTATTCATGCTAAGGCAATTTCATTGCCAAAAACCTTACAATATTTTCCTAGGATTGTTCTCAATGATAATTCCAAATTATCATATCTCCTGACCCTATAGATTGCCTACAGTATGTTGTACTATACAAGCATACCTCATTTTACTGTGCTTCTCTTTATTGTGCTTCACAGATACTGTGGTGTTGTTTTTTTTTACAAATTGAAGATCTGTGCCAAACTTGCATCACACAACTCTATCGGCACTAGTTTTCCAACAGCATGTGCTCACTTCATGTCTCTGTGTCACATTTCGGTAATTCTCATAATATTTCAAAATTTTTCATTATTTTTAGATCTGCTGTGGCTCTGTGATGGGTGCTATTTGATGGTACTATTGAAATTGTTTTGAGGCATGAGAACCACACCCATATAAGAAAATAAACTTAATATATTTTGTGTGTTTTCTGACTTCTGCACCAACTGGCTGTTCTCCATCTCTCCTCCTGTTCTCAGGCCTCCCTATTTCCTGAGACACAATAATTTTGAAATTGGGCCAATTAATAACCCTACAATAGCCTCTAAGAGTTCAAGTGAAAGAAAAATTCTCAAGTTTCTCACTTTAAAATCAAAGCTAGAAAGGATTAAATTTAGTGAGGAAGGCATGTTGAAAGCTGAGACAGGCCAAAAACTATTCCTGTAGCACCAAACAAGTAGCCAAGTTGTGAGTGCAAAGAAAATGTTCTTGAAGGAAGTTAAAAGTACAACTCCAGTGAAAACAAAAATAATAAGAAAGCAAAAGAGGTTTATTGCTGATATAAAGTTTTAGTGGTCTGGATAGAAGACCAAACCAGCCACAATATACCTGTAAGCCAAAGCCTAATCCAGAGGAAGGCCCTAAATCTTTTCAATTCTAAGAAGGCTGAGAGAGACGAGGAAGCTACAAAAGAAAAGTCTGAAGTCAGTAGAGGCTGGTTTATGAGGTTTAAGGAAAGAATCTGTCTCCATAACATAAAAGTGCAAGGGGAAGCAGCAAGTGCTGATATAAAAGCTGCAGCAAGTTATCCAGAAGATCTAGCTAAGGTAATTGAAGAAGTGGCATCACTAAACAACAGATGAAACAGCATTATATTGGAAGAAGATACCATATAGGACTTCCACAGTTAGAGGGGAAAATTCAAAGATGCCTGGTTTCAAGCTTCAAAGGACAGGTTGACTCTCTTGTTAGGGGCTAATGCAGCTGGTGACTTTAAGTTGAAGCCACTGTTCATTTACCATTCAGAAAATGTTAGGGCCCTTAAAAATTATGCTAAATTTACTCTGCCTGTGTTCTATAAATGGAGCAACAAAGCCTGAAGAACGGCACATCTGTTTACAACATGGTTTACTGAATACTTTAAACCCACTGTTGAGAACTACAGCTCAGGAAAAGAATATTCCTTTCAAATATTACTGCTCATTGATAATGCATCTTGTCACACAAGAGCTCTGATGGAGATGTATGAGATGCTGTTTTCTTGCTTGCTAGCACATCTTTTCTGCAGCCCTTGGATCAAGAAGTAATTTTAACTTGCAAGTCTTATTATTGAATAAATATATTTCATTAAGCTATAGTTGCTATAAATAGTGATTCTTCTGATGGATCTGGACAAAGTCAATTGAAAACCTTCTGGAAAGGATTCATTATTCTAGATGCCACTAAGAACATTTGTAATTCATAGGTCAAGGTCAAAATATCACCAATAGCAGTTTGGTAAAAGGTGATTCCAACCCTCATGGATAACTTCGAAGGATTCAAGACTTCCATGGCAAAAGTAACTACAGATGTGGTGGCAATAGCAAGAGAACTAGAATTAGAAGTGGAGCCTAAAGATGTGATTGAATTGCTGCAATCTCATCACAAAACTTTAACAGATGAGTAAAGTTGCTTCTTATGGTTGGACAAAGAAAGTGGTTTCTTGAGAAGGAATCTACTCTTGATGAGGATGCTGTGAGCATTGTTAAAATGACAAAAAAGGATTTAGAATACTACATAAATCTAGTTGATAAAGCAGCAGTAGGTTTGAGAGGATTGGCTCCAATTCTGAAAGAAGTTATACTGTGGATAAAATACTATCAAAAGTATCATATACTGCAGAGAATTCTCTGTGAAAGGAAGAGTCAGTCAATGCAGCAAACTTCATTGTTGTCTTATTTTAAGAAATTTTCACAGCCACCCAACCACCACCCTGATCAGTCAGCAGTTATCAACATTGAAACTAAACCCTCCACCAGCAAAAAGATTACAACTAGATGAAAGCTCAGATGATGGTTGGCATGCTTTAACAATAAAGTATTTTTAAATTAAGGTATGTACATTCTTTCTTAAGACATGATGCTATTGCATACTTAATAGACTATAGCATAGTGTAGATAATTTTTATATGCACTGGGAAACAAAAAAATTGTGTGACTTGCTTTTTTGTGATAATCACTTTACTGTTGTGATCTGAAACCAAACCTGCAATATCTTTGATGAACGTCTGTATTGAAAATGCTCTCAAAACTGAGGCCAATTGTAGCCACAGATATCTCCTGGTAATTCTGTGATCTCTGTTCACAAAAACTGTCAGTTTTATTAGGCACTGACATAGTTATTATGTCATAGTAATTCCAAGGTATGATTTTATTTAATCAGCATTTTGTCTTATTTAGGGCTCTGCAAATGTGGCTTTAATTAGCATTTCTAGAGTTTCATCCATTCAAAATTCCTTTAAACATCTTTTCAGGTATAAATTTATTACAGTGTAATTGAAATATCCAACTCCTGGCCAAAATCCTCTGTATGATTTTGCCAGGAAACCAGAGGCTGGCAGACCTCGCAAGGGAAGCTGCCTTTTCACATCAGCCTGATGCACAGCCAGTGCATTGCAGTCTCTGATGAGGGGTTGGAGGCAAGGGCACAGGTCCCTCTGGCCAGTCATGCCCTTACCCAGATCTGTATTCCTAGGATGAGGAACCTGCTTATTAAGGGCTGGAAAGGAAATCCTCCCTCAGAAGGCCTCTGCTGAATCCTTCTATGGGGAAAGAGGTGTGGGGGATACCTTGAAAACACTTTTCTTCACTCTGGCTTAATATTACAAATTTTTCCATCCGTATCCTTCTTTCTTACCCTTCTCTGCCCTGGTCTCCAGATCACTTCAACTTCAGGAGCCTTTTTTTGGTGCTCCCTAGGCAGTGAGATAGCCCCCTTGAGTGCATTGATCCATCTGAATCCCACCCTGTGGTGCTTTTCCGTATTCCACTGAGGAAAATGGAACAGTGAGGGAGCTGGCGCTTTCTCTATTTTTTGGCTTGTTATCTTGACTAGAGATTTTTGGTACCTGGCAGCCTGGCTCAGCTTTCAGAGCTCAGCTCTGCTCTTGATTTTTATGGCTTCTAACTTCCCATTCCCCATTGCAGAAATGTTGGGTTGCATCAAGTTGTAGGTAATGCAGGAAACAAACAAACAGACCAACACAAACTGGCAACAAAAAAAAACGAGATGTAAATTGTGATCTGATCAGCAGAATCAAGGTCAGTATCCTAAGAAGATCACAGATAAAATAAATCAGCTTCTCAAGGCAGCAAGTACACTCAAAGGGGCTTCAAGATGTGTCCCAAGGAGAGGTCAAGAGGGGCATTAGCAAAAGTGGGAAAGTTGGATCTTGGAGAACTGCCAAAAATAAATATGAAGTGAGATGGCTCTGAGGATATTTTCTAGCTGGTGATAAGAAAGGTTCTTATAGTAATCTCTTCCTATTTGATCCATGTGCAGTTTAGGTCTTCCCTAATTAGTTCTACTCACAGTGGAACTTGGAATCACAAAAGCAATCTCTGAGGATTCTTAGCAAAACCTTGTAACCAAGGTCCTTTCTGATACCTCTTGACATAGATGGAAGTGATTCTTGTGGGACCTGCAAAGTTCAAACTTCTGTGGCAAAGTCTCTTCAGAAGTTTAGGGTCTCCTGCTGCATTGACTACCTCAGTGGAAAATATGAGAGCATTTCTCATACCAGAAACTGGGAAAGCCTAGATGGGATACGGAATAGAAATCTCTCTCTCTCTCGGTCTTCCTGAGCACAGATGTTTCAGAGTGTTGACAGAGGAGGGCTCCTTGATGGTAGAATATGAAATACTATCCCCTAGGTACTTGCTGACAGGGAGATGGGACAGAAATGAAAAACGTAGGCAAGATGCCTCTGAATGTCTGTCAGTCTTTAGGTTCAGTGTTTTGCTATCTCAAAATTACCCAGGATAGAAAAGGGCCTTTACATGTGGAACATGCTGGCCAGGGCAAATGCAGAAGGACAATTTTAAAGCAAGCCTACCAAGAGGAGTCAGGAGAAAAAGTTTTGGGTATAACTTGGGTTAGAATATAAACGTATGGGAAAGAGGATTCTGGAGTTCACTGTTTAGGAGACAGTGTTATCAACACATGAAAATACCCCAGGTTAAAGTAAGACTTAAGGAGAAATAATTGGGGCTACTTTGAGTGCAGGAATATTTTGCTTTCTGGAAATTTTCATTCTAGTAATTAACATTTAAATGTCCTGGGTTAAATTTATTCAGGAAGATGGAGTCCCTTACAGCTCTTACAGGACCTGGGTCTATTACTCTGCTTTGTATTCAAGGAAAGAGAGTGAAATGGACAAATATATCCTCCAAGGGGATACTGAACTTAGTCACTGAGTTTAAGGCCTTCATGAGCTGAGAGCAGAAGAATTTTTAGAAGGGCTGGCCTCGTTTTGGAGATTTTTCACGGGGACAGACTTTTGAGACCCTGCCTAGTCGATGGGGCCTTAACACTCAGGACTAACAGTAATCCATAACGAACTTTATATGAATTAGGAAATGAATTTCCCTCAGCGGAGACAGTTTATAGACAGGGCTCACTGACAAGGTACATAGTTCTGCCAATGGAATGTAGGTTGAATTTTGGCCTTCACATGCTTCTTTGCTAGGTAATTTTGTTTGTGCACAGCCTATAAAATTCAATGTAGTATCTCTGCTAATAGTTTTATCATTATTAAATTCCAGGCTACATAGAAAAATTGGCATAGGATCTCATAAAACAGAAAATATATTATCTGTTTTCTTGCAGAATCTTCCCTTGATTAAGATGTGCATCTGGTTTGCTGAAAGAAAACTAATTCATAGGAAAATTACATACTTTGTTGTGATCTTAGCATCTTCACAAGCCATTTAAAGAAGCTATTACATGATGGGACAAGTGGAAGTTTTAAGAAAATCAGATTATTTAAGCTATTCTATATTTGTTATATATCCATTTTATAATAATTATTTTGTTGAATTGGAAATGGGTGTATATTTTCTGTTTCCACCAAAACATAAGATTCTTAAGGGTAAGGAGAGTTCATTTTTAATAGTTTAATTCCAAACAAAGAGCAGAGTGCCAGGCACATAACTGGCTTTTCATAAACTCATGATATTCCACATTTCTCATTATTTTACTTCTTTAAGGAACACTAGAAAAGGGGATTGGGGATAAATATACACACACACATATATATATGTATATATATATATGAGTAAAAACATACACAATTTTTCTAATGAGACAATCAGAAGTGTTGATTTTCTATACTCTTCTATCCCTTCTCAAGATAATGATGAAGGAACAATATGGTTTTATAAAGACTATGCCTTACAATAATATTACAGCTAACAGTCTATTTTTAATGCCAATGTTTTATTTCATTCTGTTTTTCTCCTGGACTTTGAGTGAGGAAATTTTAGATTCAATTCCTGTGTCAGCCATTGCCAATTATATGATTCAGTGGCTATTTAATGACTTTAAGCTCCAGGGTTTATGTGATAAATATATGGGAATATATTTGACTTGCAATTGTGTTGCATTTGCTGAAATTCCATGCACATGGAACACACAATTATTATCATTGCTACCTAGTATTCAGTGAGTACTCACTTAGAGCACATCTCTGTGATAAAATATAATAACTTGACAAATTATAGCTTGACTTTGAAACAATAAATTGAATCTGAAAAAGACTAGAATAGGATTAAACATTGGAAGAAAAAAGTGACTGTATTCAAAGTGCAATTGTATTCAGCCCATAATTTAACCTGTCATTTCAGCCTGTGTTGTGGTTAATGTCTATGGAATGCATTAAAGGATTTTTATTTTTAAACTACAGTACAGTAAAATTACGTTTGAAAACATCTAGTCTTGAACTTACTCTATCACAGAAGTACCACCATCTCAAAGCAACAATTTGTAGTAATCCAAAACAGTAATGACCTCCCTTCCTTTTCCATCCAAGTTTAGTCCCTGCAGTATGAAGACAACTTCTGAAGCATTCCCATTGGCATCTGCCATGTTTCAATCCCTTCCATTTCTAGGAATGCTTCATTGTTGCTGAAAAGGAATCAAGTAATAAATCGGAAGTCTGGATATGGCACTCTCTCTGGTGATTATTTAGCACAAATGAAAATTTGAGGGTGAGGATAGCGTGCTGAAATAAATTCACTATATCTATTTTTAAGAAAAGCTTACAGTGTAAATGTTATTCATGATCTTTATATGCAAATTTTGCAAAATGAACTTGGAAATGGTCTATATTTAAAATCTAAAAAAAAACCATGACAAAATGATACTAAATATAGAGCTCTCAATGTTTTATGTAATTTAGAGGAAAAAATATAAAGATGTCCCTGACTTCCTGTGGTAATTAGTGCCTCTTTTATGGTAGCATTTTATGCTCTAATGGTAATGTTCTAAGAAGTCATTTGGTTTTTATAAACTCTTGAAATGACTTTTGAATGTTGTCACTAAAAATAAAGAAGGATTTGGAAGTATTAGGCATTCAGGGTGCAGCAGCTTGGCACATCCTTATCTGAAGCTGGCTTTCCTTTGAGACCCAAACTGAAAAACCTGGTTTTGTATTCTCATCCCTCACACTAAGTAAAAGTCAATCACTGATACTTCCATTCAATTGCTTTGTCTGAAGGAAAGAGGCTGGGGTGGAGGAATAGGGAGGAAGCAGGAATTTGGAAGAGACTTGACATTTTTGTTTTGTTCTGTTTTAGTTTTGTTTTTTTTTATCAAAGATTAATCTGACAAATTTTCCTGAATTTGATAACTGAAATCATCCCTTTAAGTTTTGTAAAAGCAAGATAAATTTCCAATAACATTTCTGTATAGTAGCTAATAAAACAAATGCCAGAGTAGAGAAGAGAAAGCAAAAAACAAAATAAAAGACAGGAAGAATGAAGGAAAAGAAAAGAGAAATGAGAGAATGAAAAATGGAAGAAGCGTCTGTAATGTTAGAGGTGTTGAGGGTCTCCTTTCTCTTTTCCAGTTTTGTTGACTTCTTCCTTTTGGTATGACTGTTTATTCTTGTGTTTCTTTGCTCATTCTGGTCTTCTCATTTCCCTTTCTAGATTTTCACCTCTACAAAATCCCTCATGTTATTTCTACAGTTAGTGCTCTAATAATAGCTGCTAGAGTCTGTGGTTTATGGCAATTTCCATTGGAGAGGTAAAGCCAGTGAGCTTGTGAACACCATTACCTCCCCATTTTTGATCATGGCAATCCTCCACTGAGGAAAGGGTGTCCCAAAAGACATAGTCTGAGAGCAACCACTGAGTGGAGTTAAAAGAACTTGGATCACATAAATATGGCGAGTCAGCTAATCTGCTTCTGGAAACAAATTATATTCTAAAACTTTGTCTAAAACTCCATGGTGATACAGTTGGTTACAGTGGGAGAATGTAGTCCTGATTTTGGATTACAGATCTGGGATCACTTGCAATCAATAAGCCTGAGAGTAAATTCACAGAAATGTTGAATGGATTTTAAAAGATGACACATGTTATTCACTTGTTGAAGATAATACTAATGTTCAATAACCATTTTTCACTTTCTGGGCAGACAGGAAGGCAACATTCATGAGCCTAACTTATAGTTATTGTGGGACTATGTGGTTGTGTTTTGGAAAATGGGAAAGTGAAAGGAGAGGATGTGTCATCTTTACTTTGAGGCATTTAAGAGCTATGTCTCGTCTTTTCCATCTCTCAATTTTCCTACTTTGACAACCCTAGAAACCATCAGGATATGGAAGGAAAACCCCGCCTAGCTGCACTGAATTTTCTGTGAGAAATAAATTTATATAGTACTGAATCCCTCAAATGTCAAGGTTTATTTATTACTACAGCAGAACCTTGCTAACCAAACTGGCACATATGTTCATGAAATGATGATTATCATTCTTAGTGTGATAGTTACTGTGGGTCTATTAGAGGATGATATGCATTTATACTTCCATCATGGAAAATAATCTCTTTTACAACAAAATTAAGATGTATTAGGCAAATATGATGAAATGTGCATTAGATTTTGTTCTTTAGATTCACGGTGTGATATTTTTTAGGATGGGAACAACTGAATTATTTTCAATTAGATATACTATATCATTTTATTATTCAGTTTCTTATAAAAACAACCCTTTGCCTAATTCTCATAGCTTTCTAAAACTTAAAGCTGTTAAGAAAATAGAAATTGTTTTAGAAGATAAGAAAAAAGATAGAAGTAAAAAAAGAAGCAAGGTATACAAGTAAGGAGAAGAAAAAGAGAATTTGCTTTGGAGTTATTTTATGATGTTATTGCCCTCAATAGACTACTTTGGTGTATGTTTTCAGGACCACTAAGTTGGGGATCTAAAATCAATGAGTATCTTAAATGACTCAAGTGATGAAGAAGCTGAGTGATGAAAAGGACTGCAAACTGTCAAAATTGTGGCTATCGACCATGGTTTGATCACCTACATTCCTGGAAGTTTTGGGTAAGATACAGGAAAAATGTTGGCATACAGTTAGGTCCTATTATAGAAGAGGTCATTTTCTTATTTTTTACTTTGTCAGGTAGCAAAACTAAATTTGGTTTTCTTAGATGATTTTTGCAAGCACACATAACAGTTATTACCATCTCATCTTCCCAACTGTACACTTTGTTGAGAGCTGTATTTTTCTTTGACATCTTCAAAGTCCATTCCTATAAGAGAAATGGACAAATGTGATTTTACAGTAAAAGTAAACTCTGGTTCCTTTTTTGTTTATTGCAGTTTAAGCATATTATGCTTAAATTATTAAAAGAAATTCATCAAAATTGTGATTTTAGTAACTTTTTATGTAAAAAATGTGTGTGAGAAAATACTCATTAGGGTAATTTTCAAGAGAATTATTTGTTTTGAATAAACTTACAAAGGAAAAAAAAATAAAATAAAATGCATGATAAACCTGACATCTGGAAAAGTGCTCTTTAACTTGAAGAACAATATACGGTACCTTTTCTCCTTTTATAAAGATGCCTATTTACCTCTTTTTGAAACTTTTTATAAAAATTTGAGCATCAATCTATGGCTTGAGGAGATTTGCTGTGCTTAGTTTCAGGAATGCTACACATATCTCTCATTCTCTAACAGAGGTGAAATGAATAGTAATTATTGGGGACATGCTCATTTTATGATGGAAGGCAGGAAGGCAAGAGGGGAAAATGAAAATATGCAATGCTTCTCAAAGTCCTGTGAGTTATGTGAGTTAGACAGAAGTCAGTGGGGGTAGGGATGTATAATCTTTCCACTCTACTGGAAGTCACATACAGTCATTGATATCTAATTCTACCATTGGGAAGAAATATTAAATCTACAATAGTTAAGGCTTATTTACTCCACTTAGCACTCAGACAACATAACTTCACTGTGAAAAGACAGAACTCAGTTTTGTTCCCTGAATTGAATTCTATCTTGAAAGTATTGTGCTTTTAATAAGTAACTAAAGATGGAATCAGAGCCACATAACAATAAGGTAAAGTCCTCTTTTTTTCTTAAACTTGTAGATTTAACTAATTTTATCTATGAATAAGTAAAATCCTCTTCCAAGAGTCTTTAACTTAATAATATGTCACACTATTTTCTACTATTCATTATTTTGAAAACGAACACACAAAATGATATATCATTTATTTGGGGAAGTAAATATTAATTAAAACAAAGCCAAAATAAAAATATTTTAAAGGAAATAATACAAGGAAAATCAAAACTAGTATATAGGGGTAGGGAGGAAGATGGTGGTTGAGTAAGTATTCCAAGAGTCAGCTCGTCCTACATGGCAGTTAGTAATGTAAACAGAGTGATCTAAAGCACCTGTTTGGGGGGCTCCAGGAGACCAGAAGAGCTTCCTGCATGATCCTTGAAGAATGGAGGGAGGAGACTGCCCATCTGTATTGAAGATGTATGAGTAGAGCACTCTATGCCTCTGAGGTCAGTGCTCATCCTCTACTGGTGGCACAAGCTGCTTCAGGAGCTATTCTGTGGCCAGAGTTGGATCTCCATATCCCAAAAGAAGAGAAAATTGGCCACTGATTTCAGTTACTGATTAGTAAATTTGGCTTGCTAAAGTATAATACTAAGAATAGCTAAAGGTTGAAACTGACCAAGTTGGAAAGAAGTCGGTAGCCACCTTTTTAACTCCACCCTTGGCATGATGGGAAGTGGGGCTGATTGAAAATCACAGTGACAGCGGGAATTAGCTACTTTCCACCCAGACTGGATTGCAGCCCTAGCCAAGGCCCCAGCCCTATGTCTGGCAGGGAAGAAATTGGGTGAACTTGCACCAGCCTCTCTGGGCAACTGCAGGCACTTTAGACTGGCACAGACTGGATAGTAAGATACCGGGAGCTACATCCCTGCTCCCCAGTAGGATAGAAGGGGAGGTGTGTTTCCTCAGCTTCTCTGGGAAACTGCAGGCATTTTTGGCCCACACGAACTGTTTTTTTTAATCACCTTTGATTCCATCTCCATCCCTGCCAGCCCCCCATAAGATAGTAGGGGGCTGGAGTTTCCTCAGCCTCTCAGGGTAACTGCAGGCACATTTGGGCCACACGAATTTGATTGTTGGGCACTCCAGAGGGCCCATCCCCACTCATGGCAGGGGAAGAGTGAGGTTGGTGCCATGTAAGTATACCTGGGCAACTGTCGTCATTTTGGACCCAAACAGCTTAGATTGCTTCACACAACTGAAACGCCATCCCTACCTCAGGCAGGGGAGTTAAGGATGTGAAGCTTCATCAGTCTCTACAGACAACTGCATGACTTGGATCATTACTCAAGGCTGCAGCTCTGTCCCTAACCCTGGCAGAAGAGAAAGGTGAGAGAAGCTTCATTGGCTCCTGGGCATAGCAAACAGTATGTTCCACAGCTTACAGTATCAACTACATCTTACTAAACAATCAGCATGGGAAAAAGTACAAGAAAGCCCAAAGTAAAGAGAGAAAGTGCATCCAGAATAAATACGTTTAGTAAGCCAAATGCCAACACATCAACAAAAAATTACAATTCATACTAAGAAACAGGAAGATATGGCCCATCAAGGGAACAAGATAAGTCTCCAGATGGATTAAAAGAGTTAGGACAACTAATCATAGATGTTAAAACAATATCCTTAATAATTCAATGAGATAACTACCAAGATTAAGGATACAAAGAAGACAATGGGTGAGCACAAAGAAGAATTTGAAAGCATATAGAAAAAGAGCAGATCTTATGGGAATGAAAGCCACAATAAATGAAATTAAAAGTACACTGGAGGTGTATAATACCAGGTTTGAGGAGGCAGAAGAAAGGATCAGCATGCTTGAAGACATGGCCTGTGAAAGCAAACATACAAATTACCGATGAAGAAAAGAATGGAAAAAAATGGAGAGGGTCCCAGGGACCTAATGACAGCAAGAGAACTGCAAACATACATGTCATGGGTGTTCCAGAAAGAGAAGAGAAGGGAAAAGAGACAGAAAGAATATTTGAAGATATAATGGCTTAAAATGTCCCATCCCCACTGAAGGTCATAGATATCCATGTCCAAGAAGCACAATGTACTCCCATCTGAATAAATCCAAATAGACCTACTCTGAGACACTTATTAATCAGTACATCAAATGGCAAAGACAAATAAAGAATACTGACAGCAGCAGGAGAAGAGCAATGCATCACATACAAGAGATATCCAATAAGATTAAGTGCTAATTTCTTATCAGAAATCATGGGGACAAGAAGAATTCAGTGACATGATATATTAAGATACTGCAAGAGAAAAACTGTCATCCAAGAATTTTGTATCTAGCAAGATTATCTTTCAAAAATGAGGTTGAGTTTAGAATATTCACAAATAAACAGTAACAGTAAGAGTTTTTAACCAAGAGACCAGCTTTGCAGAAATATTAAAGGGAGTGCTACTGCCTGAAAAGAAATGACAGGAGAGAGAGAGGCTTGGAAGAGAGTCAAGAAATGAAGATTATATTAGTAAAAGTAACTGAAAGTGTCAAAAGAATGGTGAAAATGAAATATGACAGATAAAACTCAAAGGTCAAAATGGGTGAAGTAAGAACTGCCTCTATAGTAATAACATTGAATGTTAATGGATTAAACTCCCCAATCAAAAGACACAACTGACAGAATGGATAAGACGATATGAGCCATCCCTAGGCTGTCTTCAAGACACTCATCTTAGACCCAAGGACACCAATAGTCTGAAAGTGAAGGGCGGGAAAAAAGATATTCCTTGCATGCACCACCACCACCAACAAAAAAAGCCAAAAAAGGAGAGAAGCTATACTTATATTGGATGAAATAAACTTTAAAAGCAAAATTGTTATTAGTGACTAGGAAGGACATTATTATTAATAAAAGGCGCAAGTCACAGGAAAAAAACAAGATAAGTCTCCAGATGGATTAAAAGAGTTAGGACAACTAATCATAGATGTTAAAACAATATCCTTAATAATTCAATGAGATAACTACCAAGATTAAGGATACAAAGAAGACAATGGGTGAGCACAAAGAAGAATTTGAAAGCATATAGAAAAAGAGCAGATCTTACGGGAATGAAAGCCACAATAAATGAAATTAAAAGTACACAGGAGGTGTATAATACCAGGTTTGACAAAATACATAGCTGGAGGGACAAGAAAAAGAAGAGCAAACTAATCCTAAAGTAAGCAGAAGGAATGAAATAACAAAGATAAGAGCAGAAATCAATGAAATTGAGAATAAAACAATAGAGAGAATTAACAAAACCAAAAATTAGCTCTTCAAGAAGATTAACAAAATTAACAAACCCTTAGCCAAACCGGCAAAGTAAAGAAGAGAGAAGGTGCAAATAAATAAAATAAAAAATGAAAATGACAACATTACTACTGACCCCACTGAAATAAAAGAGATTATAAGAGGAAACAATGAACAACTGTGTGCCAAAAAACTAGACAATGGACATGAAATGAAAAAATTCCTAGGAATGAATAAACAACCTACACTGACTCTAGAAGAAATAGAAGACCGCAACAAACCAATCACAAATAGAGAGATTGAAATAGTCATCAAACAACTCCCCAAAATGAAAAGCCCAGGACCAGATGGTTTCACAGGTAAGTTCATATAAAGAAAATTTAATACCAAGCATTCAAAGAAGGTTTAATAACAATCCTACTCACACTCTTCCAAAAAATTGAAAAAGAAGGAGTGCTACCAAACTCATTCTATGAAGCCAATATCACCCTAATTTATTAGTCAGCCAAAGGGGTGCTGATGCAAAATACCAGAAATGGGTTGGTTTTTATAAAAGGTATTTATTTGGGGTAGAAGTCCACAGTTACCAGGCCATAAAGCATAAGTTTCTTCCCTCACCAAAGTCCATTGCCACGTGTTGGAGCAAGACAGCTGCTGACGCTTGCCAGGGTTCAGGCTTCGTGGGTTCCTCTCTTCCCAGGTCTGCATTTCTCTCCGGGCTTAGCGCCTCTGTTTCCTCCACAAGGTCAGCAGTAGACTGTCAGGCAAATGGCTCACTTCTCTTCTCCTGGGGCCTTCTCTCCAACTTCAAAACTCCAACATCAAAACTGCTTCAACACTGTCCTTTGCTGTGTCTTTTATCTTTGATTCTCCCACTCACCAAAGAGTGGGGCTCAACACCTTACTGACATGGCCCAGTTTAAGCCTGAATCATAACTTAATCATGCCCAGATTAGCAGACCAGTTTACAAGCATGATCCAATATCTATTTTTGTAATTCATAATTACATCAAACTGCCCAATGGCTATACTAATAATAAATAAAGGTATCATGAAAAATGAAAATTACAGACCCATTTCCTTGATAACTATGGATGCAAACATCTTCAACAAAATACTTGCTAATTGAATCCAACCACACATTGAAAGATTTACTCTTCATGATCAAGTAGGTTTACTACCAAGCATGCAAGGGTGGTTCAACACAAGAAAATCAATCAGCGTAATATATCATATCAACAAATCAAAGAAGAAAAATCACATAATCTTATCAATTGATGCAGAAAAGGCATTTGACAAAATACTACATCCTTTCTTGATAAAAATACTACAAAAGTTATGAATTGAAGGAAACTTTCTCAATGTGATCAAGGGCTATATATGAAAACCTACAGCTAACATTGTACTCAATGGTGAAGGACAGAAAGCTTTTCCGTTGAGATCAGGTACAAGATAAGGATGCCCACTGTCACCACTGTTGTTCAATATATTTGTAGACATTCTAGCTAGAACAATCAGGCAAGAAAAAGAACAAAAGGCATCCAAATCAGAAAGGAAGAAGTAAAACTTTCACTATTCACAGATGATGTGATCCTATATCTAGAAATCTCAAAAAATCTACAATAAAACTGCTAGAGCTAATAAATGATTTCAGTAGAGTGTCGGGATACAAGATCAATAGGCAAAAATCAGTGGTTTTTCTATATAATTGAATGTGCAATCTGAGGAGGAAGTCAGGAAAAAAATTCCACATACAATAGCAAGTAAAAGAATCAAATATTTAGAAATAAACTTAACCAAGGATGTAAAGCACTTGTATTCAGAAAACTATAACACATTCCTAAAAGAAATTTAAAAAGATCTAAATAATTGTAATAACATTCCATGCTCATGGATTGGAAGACTAAATATCATTAAGGGGTCAATTCCACCCAAAGTGATATATAGATTCAGTGCAATCCCCAAAAAATTCCACCAGCACTTTAAAAACAAATGGAAAACACAATTTTCAAATTTATTTGTAAGGGTAAGAGGCCCCCAATAGCTAGAAACATCTTAAAAATGAAAAGCGAAGTTGGAGGATTCTCACTTTCCATCTTTAAATCATATTACCTATCTATAGTGGTAAAAACAGCATGGCATTGGCATAAAGACAGACACATAGACCAATGCAATCAAATCAATGGTTCAGAAACAGACTCCCAGCGATAGTCAAGTGAGGTTTGACAAGCCTGTTAAACCCACCCAGCTGGGGCAGAACAGTCTATTTAACAAATGGTGCTGGGAGAACTGGGTATCAATAGCCAAAAGAAAGAAAGAGGACCCGTATCTCACACCTTACTAAAAATTAACTCAAAATGTATTAAAGACCTAAATATAAAACTAGAACAATAAAGTTCCTAGAAGAAAATGTAGGAAAACATCTTCAAGACCTGCTGATAGGTAGTGCATTCTTAAATCTTACAATGAATGCACAAGCAATGAAAAAAAAAAACATGAATTAATGGGTCCTCTTCAAACTTAAACCCTTTTGTGATTCAAAGGGCTTTCTCAAGAAGGTGAAAAGGCAGCCCACTCAACAGGAGAAAATATTTGGGAACCACATTTCCATTAAGGGTTTGTTTTGCATTCTATATAAAGATATCATGCAACTCAACAATAAAAGAGCAAGCTATCCAGTTAAAAAATGAGCAAAGGACTTAAATAGACATTTCTCCAAAGAGAAAATACAAATAGCTGAAAAGCACATGAAAAAATGTTCCACATCACTAGAGATTAGAGAAATGCAAATTAAAATGACAATAAGATATCCTCTCACACTGCATAAAATGGCCATTACTAAAAAACCGAAAACAATAAGTACTGGAGAGGATGTGGAGAAATAGGAACACTCCTTCACTGTTGGTGGGATTTTAAAATGGTGCAGCCTCTGTGGAAGACAGTTTGGCAGTTTCTCAGGAGATTTAATATAAAACTGTCATATGATCCAGCAATTCTTCTGCTAGGAATATATCCAGAAGAACTAGAAACTGACATGAACAGACATTTGCACACCCATGTTCATAGAGGTGTTATTCACAATTTCCAAAAGATGGAAAGTACCTAAGTGTCCATCAGCCAAACAATGGATAAACAAAATGTGCTATATACATATGATGGAACACTATCCTGCAATAAGAAGAAATAAAATTGGGACACATATAATAACATGGATGAATCTTGAAGATACTATGTTAAGTGAAATAATCCAGACACAAAAGGACAAATATTGCCTGGTCTCACTAATATGAACTAAATATAAAAAATAAATGCATGGAGTTAAAACCTAGAGTATAGGTTATTAGGAGATAAGAGGAGGGCTATAAGGAATACTGATCCTTAATGTATGTAGAAGCTTTAATTAACTTGACCGTATAAGTGTAGTAATGGATGGAGTTGATGGTAACACATTATAATGAGTAGCAGCTAGTTTATAAATGGGATTGTGGACGAAAAGGGTAGTCTAGGTATATAAATGTCAATTGAAAGAAAGCTAGAGAATAATCTAGGGAGTGAATAACAATGAATCAGAGGTGGATGAGAACTGTGGTTAATAGTACAAATGCAAGAATGCCCTTCTGTGAACTAGAATGGATGTACATCACTATTACAGAGTGGTGGAATGTGGAGAAGCATGGGAAAATTACAATTAATATAACCTATTGATTATAGTCAACAGAAATATTGTAATATTCTTGCATCAATGCCAAAGATGTAGTGTGTTAATAATAGGGGGGTATGGAAAAGATATGCCAAATGTAGGCTATGGACCATAGTTAGTGGTAATAGTCTGATAATATTACCTCATAATCGATAACAAATATTCCATAATGGTGTGGTGTGTTGGTGGAGGGGTGCAGTATGGGAATTCTATACATGTGCATGATTGTTTTGTAAGTTCACAACTTCTGTAATAAAAATATATTAAAAAAGAAGAAAATAAAAATCTAGTAGCATAGCCTATTTAAAAATGTACATAAAGCAATGTCCTTTAAATTGATAAATGCAAAATGATTTTTCCTAAGTAATAATATCAAAATAATTTTACATTTAAGAAGTGTAAAGTATTTATTTAAGAAGATTTAGTACATTCAATGAAGTCCTGGTAAATATCTTTTTGTGCCCATTCTCCCCCAAAATAAATGTTATCTATTTCTCAAGTCAATTTAAAATTAAAACATTATAAATTTAACTTTGATGTGAGGGCTTACTATGATCTACTTACTTGACCCAAGGAAAATATTTCTTATTGACAGACTTGGCTGAGTCTTTTTTCATATACTCTGTATTTTTCTGTGAATACCTCAAAATGAAAAATAATATCACTAGGGATTTGAAAAAAAAATGTGGATAGTTTGGTGACCTTATAGCAGAATTGAGTTAAGATGCATTGTTTTAGCCCATTCTCAGGCAAACTCTTAATTTAAGCATTCTCAACAGTTACTATGATGCCCTAGTTGAGAATTTTAACTGAAGGCAGGTATCTTCAGTGTGATAGAAACTATTTGTGAGCCCGCAGTATCCACAAAGGGACATTTGATAATTGGTAAGGATTCCTGGTGGTCTCAAAACAGGAAGTCTAGTCTATCCTCTGTTACATTCCAGCTTTCTGACTCTATTTTCTTTCTTTCCTCAATATTTTAATTTGTCTAATTTTCATTTATAAAATCAAATTTTAATTAGGTACTTCCTACATCTTTGAGGAAGTTGTTGGCAAAAGAGGAATTTAAAATCGATATTAAAGCACTTTGAAAAAGTTAGTCATATTCCCACATTTAATAACATTGAGTGTTGAATTAGTTCTTTTTGGAATGTGATTTAAAAGAGTACGAAAAAATACAATCATAATCTAAATTTCCTTACATGAGACAAACTTACTCTCAACATGGAAGTTATTTAATTTGAAAACAGGTTTATTTTAATACCCTTAGCAGAAACCCTCTGTACTCAACAATTAAGAAGGACATAATGTCAGATTTTGACCTACTTTGTCTCCATGTAGTGCAACGAATTGTTACCTCTTCCTACAGTTTCTCATACTTACAGAATGGGTTGGTCAATGGAATAGTCCCACCAAAGTATAAATATGGGCACAGTGTACAGAATTTATAAATATTAGAGAGCATCATGTGTGGGATGCCAACATGGTGAGTGCCATGCTCATCTTCTTTTCCTTCTGTCCAGATTTTATGTTCATTGGGTTACTGTCCTGGAGTCTGTCATCTGCTTTGGGACAGAAAGAGTAGATTTCATGTCAAACGTCTGTTTAGGAAGCCATAGAGCTGGTGTAATGCTGCTTTCTGTCAGCACAGGTATCAAAATGGTGAGGGAAAGAGATATCAAGGGATACACAGTGAGGCTAGTCTTTCCCCTGTTGCAAATAACAGTATGACCACTAAAAGATTTAGTGGAAAATATTCTGTAGAACTCTCAACAATCATATTAGGCAAGGACTCCCATTATTGCTGAAATACAGATGAGAAAAACTAGATTTGGAGAGTTGTGGTGGATTGTTCAAAGTTACCTTGTCAAATTAAAGAAAGAGACAGTCTGACTTAAGAATCCATATGCTTGAAAACAAAAGAGGAGGCTATTAATACTTTAAAGCTTTTATTTAAATCTTTCTTATTTCACCAAGAATCAAAGACTATTGATTGTTTCATAATACCATCCTTGATATAAACCAGATACTAGAAACCACCTCTCATTACTTCCATGTATATGCTATACTTGTTTTCCATTACACAGAAGTTGTACAGCAGCTCACGATTTATTTTCCAGTTGGTAATTCTTTTTATAAATAAGTGTTTTCTAACTGGAAGCTTTAATTTTATAATTCTAAGAGGTTCAGTCAGTCTTATGACCAACATAGATGTCACAGCTATTATTTAAGTTTCATCAGATAAAAACATGAATTTTTATACTTTTGTATTCAGACACTAAGGAAAAGTGGCTGAAGTAACCTTATACATATCCAATACCTTAGTTATAATTTTAAGGGAATAATCAGTGTTTCTTTTCTCTATTACATGAAATTTCAAAATCGTTATTTAAGAGCACTCATTTGCAAATTAAAGCTATTTAACTGCATTCATTAAAACTACATTTATCTTCAATGATTCTGACTTAATGATGGATATTATAATTTAGTTATAGTTATGCAAATACCAGTTATGTTTATTAACATATGTTACTTAAATCATAATCTCAGATAAACACAATAAAGTTAATAAAAATATACTGTCTTGCAAAAAATTTAATCTTTCCATATAAAGTATCTAAGGATATTTGTATATATTTAAATATTGTCTCTAATATTAGTACTGTTTCTAATAACAATGAAAATAATTAATAATAATAATAATATTTGACAAGAGAATGGTGAGTGCTTGAGCCTCGTGGTGGTTGTAAGCATCGTCTGCATGTAATAATCTAAAATGCTATAAGACTGTGTGTGCTATCTGTTCATTGCATCCTTTGTACCAGATTGAGTGGCAAGCACATTACTTGAATTATGTCTTATATCTTCCCAAGAGCTCAAAGAGTGTGACACTCTTATTGTCCCCTTACACAAATGAGAAAAGTTAGCTTAGAGGATTATGTGATCACCTCAAGTTTACATATCTAGTAAACACCTTTTAGACACAAGGAAATTCCAAGTGTTGAAATTGTACTACTTAAAAAGAACTATGCAAACCATTTTCAAGTAACCCCCATGCAGTCTCCTCTATTTTTATTCTGCCCTCTCCGTAACAGAATTTCCTTCAATTTTTTTAAATTTATGGGACGTTAACAGTTGAAAATGCAATGGTAGAGCCTCCATTTTCCCCTTTCTTCATTTTCACACTCCACTTTCTACTGTGCCTCCCATCAAAAAAAATTTTATTATAAACTAACATTACTGGATATTTTATATGTCTGTTGAAAAAAAAAAACATTTTTGAAATTCTGCTGGAATTAATAGATAATGAATATATTTTTCAAATCAAAACCAGCATCTCTAGCTCAATTTTAGGGAGAGAAGTTCATATGCCTTATACCAAATACTTCAATTTGTTGAGAATTTGTATCCATGAACATTTGGGTAGGGGAAGGTGGTACTTTTGGGGTTTAGCAATATCACCAAGTCATCAAAAGTACAGTTTTTTGCCAGATAGAGTGATTAAGAGTTTAAATAAAATATTTCTTTAACCCTCTCAAAAATCCTTTGAAGTAGATATTACTTTCCAAATTTCATAGATAAGGGAACTAAACCAAAAAAATAAGTAATTTATTCATTGTAATACATGTTAAATGAGCATTTGAGAATGTCTATGGGCAAGTTCCATTTTAGGCACTGGGGATGCAGCATTGAACCAACAGACAAAAATCCTTCCCTGTTAGAGCTGATGATTTAATTGAGGAAACAACAGAAAATAAAACAAAATAAGTAAAATATATATAATATTAAATATTTGTTTTAAACAGAAAGAAAACAGGGGATTAGGATAGATGTGTCATGGAAAGGGAGAGCAGTTTTGGGAAGTGTTCAGAGAAGTCCTAATGAAGAAGGTAGCATTTGACCAAAGGTCTGAAGAAAGTCAGAGCAAAAGCCAAAAGTTTATCCGTAGGAAGAGCTTTCTAGCCCTGAAGAATAAGTGCAAAGGCCCAGAGGTAGGACACGCCAGCAAAGATGAGGCTGAGTGAGTAGAAGGGAAAGTGTTATGAGATAAAGTTAGAGAGGTAACTTGCTCCAAATCACAGGCGAAAACCAAGGACTTAAATTGTAAGAGATAAATGATAGGCAGACAGTCAATCAAACAGATTAATGAATAAATAAATGGATAAATGAAAGAATGAAGAGAGAGATAAATGATAAATAGGTAAGTAGATAGATAGGTAGATAGAATTGTTTGTCAATAAATAGTGAGTTATTTTATTATTCTGTCTAAAAACTTTGTTTAGCCCAGTTTAATGTCTAAACTTAAAAAATGAGTAACTAACCATGTATGTGGCTGACCAATATTCCATGAAGTGTTAGCGTTAGAGCTGAATATAGAGTATAACACACTAGAGTAGTCATTAGAAGCATTGAAGAAATGATCAGAAGATATGTCCCTGAATATGATACTTTCAAAACAAGAATAAAAACTTTGTAGAACATTTTCACATTGTATCCTAATTACCACAGCCAACTTTGAAGAACACACACGTTTAATGTTTAATGCATTTTGGCAACTTCTTATTGTAGATCTTTTCCTAGTTAAGGAATCTTTAAATTGGATAGGATAGATGCTTTAATGCAAAAATTATACTACCCTCTGTAATGTCAGTTCTAAATGAGTATGACATACTTTATAAATGCGAAGGTCAAACACAGAGCAATAAGCAGCAAAAGCAAGACAAGAAGCAAGGAGAAAACAAGAAAAGATTAATGGCTGGGGAAATCTTGGCCAAATGGATGAGAGAGATGGTGATCTCTCTTCGATTACCAAAAAGATCGCTTTTCTATAAGCCATGTTGAACAGTGAGAAGTTATTTTAATATTCTCAAAGAACTAGTGTATTAGTTGGAGTGATTTATTCCCAAATTGAAGTAATTTGTAGAAAGAATTAGCAGATTAGATCTTCTGAAATTTAAAATTTTCTGCTTTAATAATTCCAGTTTTAAAAATTTCTGTTAATGCCCTCTAGACAAACACTACCATGAACCACTTGTAGCTGAACAGTTGGATTTATTATTCATTGCAGTGAGAGATCCCACACTGAATTTACTAAAAGGGTACAGTATTAGAAATAATCTATATAGAATTTGGGTTTGATTTAGTGATTTGGAAAGGGGTCTAAGGAAGTGGGTTCTTACTCTAGGCTGGACACTGTCAGAAAGCAGGAGTAAGCTGGGTAAAGAAGTAGCAGTCATTCACTTAGCAAGAGGGGTTATTTTTGGTATTTTGAGGTCTCTTGCTCAATCTCTCTCTTTCTCCCTCTCTCTCTCACCTCTCTCTCTTTTTCACATTTCAGATCTTTACTTAGACAACTTTATATCTTGACCAAGAAATCTTTTTAAGCAAGGGAAATTAACCTACATGCTGTAGATATAGATAATTCTGATAAGATATGCAAGTTACCTGCAAAATCCAAAAATATTCTGCTTGCTTCAAAAATATACTGAGAAAATAAAGACTATTAAGCATAAATATTGAATTAATTAATAACATCTTGAATAATTTTAAACTTTGAATATATATTTTAAATAAATTGTTATTTCTTCTAATGACCAAGGAATTACTTTTAACAATAAAAATGACTTGACTTTTTGGAACTATATGCCATAGCAGTATCTGTTCACAGATCAATAGATTCAGCAAAATCAATATTTGTACTATTTTGACAATATCTAAATGACTATTAATTTTTAGGAAATGTACTAGTTATTTATAATATGAACTAATCTATACAATATGAAATATATTTTGTACTTTTTACATTTTTATTAGTTATGTTATATAGTTTATAATCCTAAGAACTCAATATCCTGAGAGAATTAGGTGACTCTCAAAGTATTTCAATATAGTTTCCTGAGAGTCAATATCTTTCTCCGTGTTCTTCACTTTCCTTCCTATTCTTTGCTACATTCAATTTTCTGAAAGTCTTTACTTTTTAGAACAATTTGAGATTTACAAAAACACTGAGAAAATAGTACAGTTTCCACATACCTTACACCCCATTTGCCCTATTATTAGCATTTTACATTAGTATGACACATTTGTTACAGTTAATGGTCCAATCTTAATACATTATTATTAACTCATATCCTCAGCTAATTTAGTTTTATTTTCACCTAATATCTTTTTTCTGTTCTACAATCCCACCCAAGATACTGCTTTTCATTTGTTGTCATGTCTCTGTAGGCTTCTCTTGGCTGTGACAGTTTCTCAGATTTTCCTTATTTTTAATGACTCTGACAGTGTTTTGCAAAATGATGCTCTTTGGAATTTGTAGAATATTTTTTTCATGATTAGATTGTGTTTATGGTTTTTTCAGAGGAAGACCACAGAGATCAATTACCATTTTAATCACCTCATACCAAAGGTATATACAACCAACATAATTTATCACTGTTAATGTTGACCTCGATCACTTGGCTGAGGTAGTGATTGTCAGCTTTCTCTATTGTAAAGTGAATCTTTTCCCACACTCTGCTTTTGGAAGGAAATCTCTATGCACAGCCCACACTTAGAGTAGGGAGCTTTGTTCCATAACTTGAGAGCAAAGAAACTACATAAATTATTTGGAATTTTTCTGCATGGAAGATTTGCTTTCCATTTATTTATTTGTTCAATAATTTATTTATATAAGATTCATGGAAATTTACTTTAATCTTAGTGTTATAATCTAGTACTATGTTATTTATTTTGTTACTCAAATTGGCCATAGGGAGTTCTTTATTGACTCCTTTGTCCCTTTGACATACCTTATCAATGTGTATTTGTGTGGTTGAGAATGTCCTTACTTTTTGGCAGTAAGAGATGCTCCAGGTGATCAAGTATACTTCCTGCCCGGTCTTAAAATAATTCATTTCTCTGAGGAACCCTGGTGAATTTTATTGGAAGATTATATTAGAAATCATAATCTGGGTAATAGGTTCCTGGGATGTCATTAATTCTAGACCCATTAAGCTGACAGAGCAAGGAAATACATGTTTGCATATTAACTCAGGTATATGTACATATCTACAAATATTTCTAAATGTCACATCTGTATCTATGTTAAGATAAACATGACTTGATATTGATGTCTCCAACTCTAACCCATTGCCACAAAGATCATTGTAGCCTTCTCCCTTTGCTTTGATGTATATTGCTACTCCAACAGTGAAAACCTGGCTCCTAACATTCACCATGCTTTTACTTAGTTGTTCAATTCCAGTATAACATATAGCAGTATCAGAATTTGAACCCAAATCCTCATTGGGTACAATTTTATCACCTTGAGTACAGTGATTATGTATGGTTCCTTTTGCCTTAGTCTTACAGCCTCCATTTATATCCAACTTTACTTAGGTGGTTAACTTTTTTCCCACTTCCTCCAGTAAGGGTCATGCATTTATAATACATTTGGGTTCTAGTTTCTTTCTTAGATTCACCCAATGTCATTAATGATTTACTTTTTATTAGTAAATTTTAAGATTCATTCATGTTTTATAAAATGCCATGGTTTGACAAATGCATAATACCATGTAATCCACAATTACAACATATACAGAATGGCTTCACTGCCCAAAATAATCCCATGTGCTTCACCTATTCAAGCCTCTCCTTCTTCTTCCAAATCCCTAGCAACCATTGAACTTTCAACTATCTCTATAGTTTTGGGTTTTCTAGAATGTCTTGTAATTGGATCCTACAGGATATAGACTTTTCAGATCACCTTTTCTCACTTAGAAATATGCATTTAATGTTCTTCCATGTCATTTAATGGCCTGACAACTAAATTTTAATCACTTAATAGCATGCTATTGTATGAGTGTACCAATATATTCTTGTCCATTTACCTATTGAAGGACATATTAGTTGCTTCCAGTTTTGACAATTATGAATAAAGCTTCTATAAGCATTCACATGTAGGATTTTGTTTGGAAAAAAGTTTTCAAATTAATATGTAAGGGTGAGTGGGTGTAGCTCAGTGGTTAAGCGCCTGCTTCACATGTGTAAGGTCATGGGTTCAATCCCCAGTACCTCATTAAAAGAAAAAAAGAGTGAATTAAATATATAGGAGTGCAATTACTGGATTGCATAGTACAACTGTGTTTACCTTTGTAAGAAACTGCCAAAATGTTATCTAAAGTGGCTGTGCCATTTTGTATTACCTCAGCAATGAGAGTTCCTGTTTTTCCACAACATTGTCAGCATTTGGCATTGTCGTATTTTTTGTGGATTTTAGCCATTCTAAAATATATGTTGTGGAAATCATCATTGTTTTAATTGAAACCTCCTAATGACAAACGATGCTGAACATATTTTCATATGCTTATTTGCCATCTGTATAAATTCTTTGGTCAGAAAAAATTTAAGAATTCTTTGAATATTTTGGATATCAGTCCTTTATCAGCTATGTGTTTTCTGAATGTTTTCCCATACACTGTGACTTATTTTCATTCTCTCAACACTGTCTTTTGCAAAGACGATTTTAATTTTAATAAAGTCCAACTTTCATTTTTTCTTTCATGGATCATGCTTTTGGTTTTCCCACACTAATTTTGATTACTGGTATACATCCCCTCCAAAATAAGTGCATGTTCTATTAAAAATATTATTTCTACTTTCCTGAATGCCAACTGTATTAGTCAGCCAAAGGGGTGCTGATGAAAAATACCAGAAATCAGTTGGTTTTCATAAAGGGTATTTACTTGGGGTAGAAGCTTACAATTACTGGGCCATAAAGCATAAGTTTCTTCCCTCACCAAAGTCTGCTGCTATGTGTTGGAGCAAGACAAGCTGCTGACGTTTGCCAGGGTTCTGGCTTCTTGGGTTCCTCTCTTCCTGGGGCTGCGTTTCTCTCCGGGCTTAGCTCCTCTGTTTCTTCCACAAGGTCAGCTGTAGAATATGAGGCTCTCTAGGCTTTGCTTCTCTCCACAAGGCCAGCTGCGAATTCTCAGGCGAATGGCTCATCTCTATCACGGGGCCTTCTCTCCTTCTTCACCAGAACTCCAATATCAAAACTGCTTCAACACTGTTCTTTGCCATGCCTTTTATATTTTATTCTCCACCCACCAAGGGGTGGGGCTCAACGCCCTACTGACATGGCCCAGTTAATGCTCTAATCGTAACTTTATCATGTCCAGATTAGCAGACCAGTTTACAAGCATCATCCAATATCTATTTTTGGAATTCATAATTATATCAAACTGCCAAACTGCAACACCAACCAAAATATTTTCTTAATTTCCTGTTATTTTCTATACTGTACAACTAGGAAAGAGGTTGAAAACTGTGTAAGTATACTACATAGTGCAGAATTCAATAGACATTTTTGAACCTTCTTACATAACAATGAAAATACTTAGATAACTTATATAGAAAATATGTAGATAAATATATAAATAGATATATATGTAATATATGTGTGAACTTAAAACTTTGGCTAAAAATGTATAAAGACACTATAGGTGGATAAAAGTTTAATGTTTATGACTAGTTTAAAAAACAGTTGGAGAAAATATGGCGTTTGGAGTGAACAACTTATGCTAATATCTAATCAAATTTCTTGAGCTATTTTATCATTTGAAAATTAAAATGCAAATTTAAAACTTAATATCAGTGGACCAGGCTGGAGCACATGTGGACTAATATATCTAAGCAACTGTGGCATATTGTTCAACTCAAATTATTCTGAGAAATAATTTTCTTAATTACATTTGTACATAGATATACCTTAAAGATTATATAATTAATAGGTGATTTTATGCTTTGAGGGAAACTGCATCTTGGATTCTTGTGCTACATGCATCTTCAGCATTGTAATTTTTCATTTTTATGAAAACAGTGAAAATTTCACAGATCAGAAGGTTAAAATTACTCTCTAACTATTGAACATTAAAAATTTGCTTAACATTGTTGTTTTTTATCATTGTGTGCCTTTTGAAAGCACTAAACAACCATTTTTAAAGTATGATTTGATTTGCAGTACACTTTAAAATAAGCTTTTGAAGGTATTTTTTTAATGTAAAGAATTTATATTACATAGCTCTGATACTAAAGTATGAATACTCTTGGCTGTACCAGCTGGATTATAAACATTAGACTTACTAATGCAGGATTGATTGAAAACCATAAAAAGTAATCCTGTCATTTTGGGGAGGGAAAATGAGAAGACTGGCAATTAGTTAACAAAGAACTTTCCTTTACTTATTTATCTAAAGTTTTCAAAGCCTGCTACTAGAAAAAAGAAAAAAAAAAAAAGATGGCATTACCTGCGAAAATTTTGAACTCTTCATTGCAAAAATAAAAGCTCATGCAGTAATAACTTTAAATTATAGTAATCTCCTTCACTTCTCATGGAGATATAAATCATAATGTCAGTGAAACCAGAAGCTTCATTATTCTCTCAACACAAATAATAATGAGTTCTGGATGAGCAGGCAAGTGGATATTTGTAAAACTATTTAAGTGTTTTGATTTAGAGTAGTCAGTGAGCTCATAAAAACACAGAAGACAACTGAAGGTAAACACCATGAAACAGATATGGTAATTTGGAGCTGGCTTGCTATCTAAATGCTTCAAGGATATTCATATCTTAGGGATTCAGAATAAACAAAACATTTTTTAAAAAACTGCTTCTTTTTAAAATGAAATGGCTTGTGAAGAAACCAAGCAGAGTTCCATGGTGACTGAGCAAGAAAAGAATACACTTGCGTTTTTTGAAATGCTCTTTTGAGAATGTTAAATGTCCCCTTGATCATTCTTCTCCAAATCATTAATAAGAATTTACAGATGTTCTCTTGCAACACATGGCAATTAAAATGAGGATCTAGGCATCCAGAGAGTTTCCATGGTCCATTTTTGCACAATTTCTTTTCCTAGAAAATATTTGATACTTCATATTGGAATATGAAATGTTTGGCAAAGGTCCTGAACTTCAGAAATTACTCTAGAGTCCCTTACTAGAGCAAATGAGGGGTGGGGTAGGGGGGTGGGAGGGAAGCATATATTTATGAGAAAAAACATAAATATAAATGATCAGGATTATTCTCATTTGACAAGATTAATTTATACAGAAACAAAATGTAGTGGAGGCTCATATATAAACTAATTTAAGTAATTTAAAGTAATATTTATTTTTTTATACAAGTGAGTGTGACTATAAGAAATTAATATTCAATTATCACTGTATAGGGAAACTTGCAATAAGACTTTTAAAATATCATGCCATATTGGCCTTTGCTATACTAAGGTGCTGTGATTATATATAAATCACTAATATGTTTTGCAACATTGGCTCCCTTTTAATAAAGTTATCCAGAAAGAATACAATGATAAAAAAGGTATTAAACAAGAATGTGGAAAACATATATCAACGACCATCCCAAGGAACAGAAAGAGTCTGCAACTGCAAGAAGATAGTTCCATCCATCTTCCCCATGGGATATAAGCCCCTTCTCATTTAGAGGTGGAGTGGACATCACCATCCCAGAATCCTCAGGATTGGGGAATGAACTATGGACTAGAGTGGACTTATTGGTATTCTACTATAGACATATTGTGATTCTAGCAATGGAAGAAATTGCAACATTGATGTGGAGCCAGTGTCCACTGGAGGCTAAAAGGGCAGAGAGAGGGAAAAAAGTTGTAATACGGGGGCTTTTTCAGGACTTGGGAATCGTCTTGAATGACAGATACTGGCCATTTCATATCGTCGCATAATATACAGAACTGTGTGGAAAAGAGTATAGACTACAATTAGAACTATGGTCCATGATTAATGGCAAAGCCTCAGGATGCATTTATCAATTGCAATGAATGTGCCACACCAATGAAGTATGTTCATGTGGGAGGGTGTGGGAGGTGTGGGGAGTGGGGCATATGGGAATCCCTATATTTTTTGTGTAACATTTATATAATCTAGGTATCATTAAAAAATTATTAAATAAAAAAAAAAACATATATCTCAGGATTTCCATGATGAAAAAAAGTTTAATTAAGCAATGAAAACTAGTAATAGATAAATACAATAAAACTGAATAAAGCAAGAAGATGAAATTATTAGTTTTGATTTCTTCATGGTTTTTTATTGAGAGGCAAATTCCTAGCCAGAATAATGTATTTGAAGCAAAATTTTGTTTTTTTACAGGATCTGAAAGATTTGCTTTAGTTTCCTGTGGTTGCTGTAACAAACTTTCACAAAAATAGGGGCTTACAACTACACAAATCTATTATTCTCTTAAATTTTGGGGTCAGAAGCCCGAGATAAGTCCCAGTGGGCTAAAATCAAGGTGTCAGCCAGTATATTTTCCTTCTGATGGCTGTAGGGGAAAATCCATTTCCTTGCCTTTTCCAGTTTCAAGGAGCTCATAGCCCCGTATCATTAGACCCCTGCTTCCTTTTTTTATATCTCCTCTAATTTCCACTGTCCTGCTTCCCTCTTTCCCTTATGATAATCTTGTCATCTTAAAATCTATAATTTAATCCCACCTGCAGAGTCCCTTACACTGGGTAAGATGGCATATTCACTTTTATCTATGTCTTTGGAGGACAATTATTCTGCCTTTTAGAATTTTATAGCACTATGTATTATGGGCAACAAGGTACTGTCATAAAATGAATATTGTACATGGAGAAAATCTAAACTGGACTCAAACTCTAGTCTGCTAATATCACTGTGACACTTTCTGTAAATCACTAATTCTATCTGAGCCTCATTTGCCTCAACTGTATAAACAGGAGTCTGAAATTACTTTCCTGGTATATCACAAAAATCAAATGACCTAAGTAAAAGCATTCGGCAAACCACGAAACAATTTACCAAAAGTGATATTTAGTTAACAATACTGAACAAGTCAGAACAACTTAAGGAACCCAGCAAAATAAATACCCAAACCCCATGGCTTGTCAAATGCCATTGAGAAGGATGCCAAAAATAACATTTCACAAGAATTCTTGCCTCAGGGTTTGGCAAGTGATCTTTTAGCAGTATGGCACAGTAGTTTTACAGAAGGGACACTAATAAAACTGCAAATGGAGATAAAACCATAAATTAATGGGTCAGGGCAGAGGCCCGTGTAAGGAACAGCGCTCATGGTGTTTGACATTAGGCATTTGGCTCTTGAAGATGAAAACTATGTACACTAAAGCAAGTTCGTCTGAAAACTATTCATTCAGTTCTGTTAAGGGGAAAACAGAAAGCAAAATGTGATGCATTCTGCACCTAGTCATTGATCTAGCAATGTGAAATACATTTATTTGGCTCTGGGGAATAACCAATTTACTCCTGGAAACATAGGGATTGATAACCACAACGACATGTTCTAATTGCTATAAAAGCTCTCAGAAGCATTCCACACATCATTTGAGCCATAGAACAAATTGATGCAAGAGTTCAAGACATTATGCTAGGGCACCTAAGTAGGCTGATGTAGGGGAGTCCATCATTTCACTTATACCCCTTTAAACATGTCCATTTTTTCCCTATTACTTTTCTCTTTATAATTTAATTGCATCAATTGCTTTTGAGTGCATCATCAAAAGCAGTGTTTTATTTTTGTAAGCTTTTATTTATATTTGCAATATGTAAACATTTTAAAATAAATCTGTCACATCCCCATAGTTTTACATTTAGTTAAGCTCCTTTTTCTGATCATTCCATAGATATTGGACTTTTTATTATATTAATCTTTAATTTTTTAAATCTAAATTCATCTTATTCCACTTCCCTGGAATGTGCTGAAAAAAAGAGAACAGTATCTTGAGTAGTTTTATAAAAGAGCTCACAAGTTTGATATTTTTAACTTTTAATAAACTTTTCTCACAATGGTAACTTTTTAGTTTACCTTTTCATATAATAAAGATATATTTAAATATTTATTTTGAGAAACTTTAAATACAGAAAATTCAAATAATAATATAAGAACTCTGTTTTCATCCTGCAAAATTTGCAGATGTATTATTTTTTTAACATTTTCCCCAGTTTTATTTTTTAACAAAAGATAGAAAAATTTCAGTCAGTGGAAGGTTTCTTTCACTCTACCTCAATACATTCCATTCAACTCATCCCTAGAGTAATTATTGTTATATATTTGGTATGTATTCTTCCAGTCTACACTAAAAATTTGTATCATTATTTTACATATGATTTATTTGCATAAATTATGCAGATTACTGTTAATATATTCTTCACTTAGAAACTAATATTTAATTCAATATTTTGTGCTTGATATCTGTAAGGCTGATGTAATTATATGTTTTCTATAGTATTACAACATATGATATGCAACATTTTATTTGTTGATTTTTATTCCAATTTTTAACTTTTAAAGACAATTGTCTGAACTTATGTGCAAGAGTATACCTAGAATACATATGCAAATGTGTAATTCTGCATCATAGGATGTGCATATACTTTCAAATTTCTTAGAAGTGATGCAAAAAAAAAATTTCTTTGTACCCTGCTTTCTTTTGTAGTGGATTTTATTTTTGAGAGCAATTTTAGGTTCACTGAAAGACTGGGCAGAAAGTACAAGGAATTCCCATATATCCCATCTGCCCACACACCCGGCAGTTTCCCATGTTATGGATATCTTACATTAAGGAGATATAGTTGTTATAAATGATGAATCAATATTGATATGTTGTTATATATTAGAGTTCACTCTTCATGTTGTAAAGTTCTATGGGTTTTGACAAATGCCTAATGTCATGTATTGATCATGACAGATTCATACAGAATAGTTTTGCTTCTGTAAAAATGCCCTGTGTTTCAAATTTGGGCTATTCACCTCTCACTTCTTCACCCTGAATTCCTAGAAACAACTTAATTTTTTACTCTATAGTTTTGCCTTTCCAGAATGGTATACAGTTCGAATCATACACCATAATGGCTTTTCCAAATAGGCTTCGTTCATTTAACAATATGAATTTAAGTTTCTTCCATGTCTCACTGAAACTTGATAGATCATTTCTTTTCATTACCAAATAATATTCCATTGTGTGGATGTATCACACTTTGATTATCCATTCCCTTATTCAGGAAATCTTTTGACAATTTTGAATAAAGCTACTATGAACATTCATGTGCAGTTTTATAGTAGAGGTAATTTTTCGCATTATTTGAATAAATACTCTATTAGTCTGCCAAAGGGTGCTGATGCAAAGTACCAGAAATCTGTTGGCTTTTATAATGGGGATTTATTTGAGGGTAAAAGCCTACAATCCCAAGGCTGTGAAAAGTCCAACTCAAGGCACCTTAAGAGGTATTTTCTCACCAAAGTCAGCTGCCATGTGTTGGAAGCAAGATGGCTGATGATCTCTGCCTGGTCTCCTTTCCTTCCCGGCTTCCTTTCTCAGGCCCAGCGCCTCTGCTTTCATCCCAATTTCAGCTGCAAGCTTCTTAGGGCTTCCTATATCAGTCTTGGCTGTTCTGTTCTCTTCCAAAATTCAGCTATAAGCTATTGGGCAAATGGGTCATCTCTCCTTGGGGCCTCAACTATTTGAGCCTTCTCCTTTCTGTCAAATGGCAGAGTTCTCTCTTCCTGTGTCTGTCTGTCCCTGTGAGTCCATCTATATCAGACCCACCAAAGAGGTGGGAAATCAACCTGAGTCATACCTTACTGATATATTTGAATCAGAAGCCCTAAAGCAATCGTATCAGGTACTCTAATCAAAGCCCCTTCAACTGAATTTAATGCAATCAAAGGATATCACACCCAGATAAACAGATTAATTTACAAATATAATCTTTTTCTTTGAGATTCATAAAATAACCTCAACTGCCACAAATATCTAGGTGTGTGATTGCTGGCCCATGTTTAGCCATGTAAGAAATTGCCAGACTATGTTCCAAAGAGGCTGTATTTTGCAATTCTACCAGCAATGAATGAGAGTTCCTGTCCTACACATCCTTGCCAGCTTGAAGCATTGTCAGTGTTTGGATTGTAGCCTTTCTAAGAGATACGAAATGGTATCTCTTTGTTTTCATTTGGAATTCCTTAATGACATATGATTTTGAGCACCAGTGTATCTTGTTGGTGGGTTGTCCAATTTCTTTTATACATTTTAAATTTAATTTTTTTGTTTTCTTATTGTTGAGTTTAATGAATTCATATATCTTTTTACAAGTCTTTTGCCAGTTATGTGATTTGCAAATATATTCTCCCAATCTGTGGCTTATATTTACATTCTTTACACAGAACCTTTCATAGAGCAGAAGTTTTTTATTTTAATGATGTTCAACTTGTCAATTTACTTTTTCATGGATTATATTTTTGCTGTTGTATCTAAAATGCAATTGCCAAACCCAAGGTCACCTAGATTGTCCCCTATGTTTTCTTCTGGAAGGTTGTATAGTTTTGAGTTTTACCTTTAGGTCTATTATCCAATTTGAGTTAATTTTGTGCAAGGAATAATATCTATGTCCAGATTATTATTATTTTTTGCACATGGATGTCTAGTTATTCTAGCACAATTTGGTGAAAATACTATCCTTTCTCCATTGAATTGCTTCACTCTTTTGTAAAAGATCAGTTCACTATATTTGTGTGACTCTATTTCTTCTCTATACTATTCCATTAATCTCTTTGTCTAGTATTTCTCCAATTCCACACAGCTTTGATCACTGTAGCTTTATAGTTAAGTCTTGAAGTTGGGTAGTGTCAGTCCTCTGACTTTGTTCTTCATCAGTATGATATTGGCTATTTGGGGCATTTTGCCTTTATATATACACTTTAGAATCAGTTTGTCGGTACCACTATATAACTGACTGGAATTGGAATTGGGATTACATTAAATATATGATCAAGTTGGGAAGAAGTGACAAATTAATATGATAAAGACTTCCTAGCCATGAACATTGAATATCTCTCCATTTATTTAGATCATCTTTGATTTCTTTCATCAGAGTTCTGTGCTTTTCCTCACATAGATCTTATACATATTTTGTTAGATTTATAAATAAATATTTCATTTTTATGGTGCTAATATAAATGGTATTGTGTTTTTAATTTCATACTCCAATTGTTTGTTTCTTGGTATCTAAGAAAGCAATTTACTTCTGTATATTATTCTTGTATTCTACAACCTTGCTGTAATTGCTTATTGGCTCTAGGAATTTTTGTTCAGTTCATTGGGATTTTTAACATAGGCAATCACATCATCAACAAACAAAGACAGTTTTATTTCTTCTTTCCTAATCTGAATATTTTTATTTCCATTTTTTTTTCTGTCTTATTGCAGTAGCTAGGACTTCTAGAATGATGTTGAATAGGAGTTGTGAAAAAAGACATTCTTGTCTTGCTCTTGATCTTAGGGAAAAAGCATGTAGCTTCTCAACATTAAGTATGACATTAGATGTAGCGTTTTTGTGGATGTTCTTTTTCAAGTTTGGGAAGTTTGCCTCCATTCCTCATTTACTGAGATTTTTATTATGAATGGGTGTTGAGTTTTGTCAAATACTTTTTCTGCATGTACTCGTGCAATCATCTAATTTTTCTTTAGCCTGTTCATGTGATGAATTACATTAAACACTTTTCAAATGTTTGACTAGCCTTGCCTACATGGAATAAATCTCACTTAGTCATTTTATATAATTATTTACATATATATATATATAATATATATATATGCTTAGTTTACTGCTATTTTTGTTGAGGATTTTTGCATCTATGTTCCTGAGAAACATCAGTCTGTAATTTTCCTTCTAGTAATGTCTTTACCTGGTTTTGGTATTAGGGTTATGGTGGCCTCATAGAATGAGTTAGGAAGTGTTTCTCCTTTCTTCATTTATTCCTTATTGAATGTTCTTCCTTTCCTCAGTTAATTAATACATACTTCAGAGTGTTGTTGTGAGGATTAAATGAGGTTATGTGTTAATGTCTTAGTAGAGTGCCTGACAGGTCTGGCAATTAATGGAGGGTTTAAAAAAAAGAATAAATATGGAATATGTTAATGGTGTTTAAATACGTTTTCAAATCTTTGCTTCTTTTGCTCCTTTCAAAATTGCGTGATTACATGTGAAACAGAAACACAACAATATCTGATATTTAAGAAACAAAGAATAGTTTTAACAAAGTCTTTATTGCGAGTTTCAGGAGACTTGGGCTTTATCCTGAACTGTACCACTAACATAACTGGGCCTTGTTTAACTCATTTTCAAATGCAGTTTTAGGCTAGAGTTGCTAGATGATTCCTCAATACCTCTAACTTTAAAGTTCCCCTTTTAAAACTGCATCCATTAGGAAGGGCATTTTTTTGATATAATATACATATTTACACTAATATACAGTTCTTCCAGGCCAACTGTTTAACTGAAAATAGAATCATTTTTCTATTACTGCTATAATTGAACATTTATGTCTATGATTGAACACATCCTGAAAAAGATAACATGCTTCCTTCCAAAGAGAAAACTTTCTTAATCTTTGAACATTTCTGAATGGTAGAACATTCATTTTATATTGAATGGACATCTGTATTTCTGTTTCATTCCTATGGGAGTGGTGATATGCATTTTAAGATTTTTTTCTCAACGAAACTCATTGTACTATCATTTTTCCTAGACCTTCATAAACTTCCAGAAGATAGAAAATCTTGCTCAAAATTGTGTTAAGTATTAATAATTGAAGGGAAATTATAACCATAATTAATTAATCACTTAATTACTTTTCTGTTGCAATTGCACTTTTATCCATTCCTTTTACATGCACAACTGGTTAAATAGCCTTTACTGAAATAGGTTATGTGACCAATTGACTGAAGAGTCAAATAATCAAATCAATGCTGCATGGAAATGTAAAGATCTCCTCTTATAGAATTTGACTGGTCATTAGCCTGGTTTATGAAAGCCTTAACTAATTCTCACTGACTGCTTCACCCTATTGTGTTTTGTGTGTCATGCTACTGGATGAAAAAACTTACTCTAGCAAATGAGATGGTTGTATAGATCAGTAGCATAATTTCTCCTTAAATAGTTGCCTGTTTATTTAATATGTCTTGAGTTGAATTTTTTTTTCTACCATTTCTGTTGCGATCATTGATAAATCCATACATTGATAATATAACCCTTGTATTACTTTTCAGTGATTTAAGAAATTGCAAAGTTATTTTTATGACAAGTATGAACTCTCTCAGAATGTCTTGACAAATGCTTTCTTAAAAAAAAAAAAACTCTTTATTTTGAGATAATTATAGATTCACATGCAAAGGTAATAATAATACAAACTAATCCCATACCCTTCACCCAGTTTTCCCCAGAGATAATATCTTGTATAACTACAGTACAATTTCCCAACCCAGAAAATTAACATGATACAATCCACTGACCTTATTCAGGTTTACCAGTTTTAAATGCACTTATTTGAGTATTATATGTGTGTGTTCATTTCCGTGAAATTTTATCATATGTGTGAACACTTCCACAGTCAAGATAAAGAACAGGTCTATCCCTGTTATCACAGGCAACCACTAATTGTTCTCCATCTCTATAATTGACAAATAATTTTTATAGTTAAATATCAAGCATGTTTGGACTATTAATTTCTTACTCTGTAGATTTTTATAACATGTTCCTCCTTTTTACCCTAAAAGATAAGTCAGGGTCAGGACTTTACCTATAAAGTTTTTCTTTAAGTAAATTCTGTTAAACTGTTGTCTAGTTATATTTATAAGGGATATAGGTCTGACATTTTCTTTTTTTTAATGTTTTTTAAATCTGTTTTCAGTAGTAAGGAAATGTTGGACTCAGAACATGAGTTGAGATGTGTTCTCTCCTTTTCTATTTTCTGGCAGATTTTTTTTTTTGAATATGTAAATTTTCATCCTTAAATATTCAATAGAGTTCACCAGTGAAGACATCTGATCTTGGTGTTTTATGGGAAAAGCTTTAAATATGGATTTAATTTCCCCTCTCTCTCTCTCTATATATATATATGTATATTTAGTGCAAATTATATGAGTATTATATATACATTTTATTATATATTATGTGTTGTTATATATCATATATTATATATTCATTTAATATTTTATTAAATTTAGTGACATAAATTTGTTAGTAGTATTCCTGTTTTTTATTTTAATGTCTTTAAGTTCTTTAATGATATCTCTTCTTTAAATCTTGAAATTGGTAATTTGTGTCTCTTCCTTTTTATCTTAATCATTTTTGATAGATCTTTTTCAATTTGATTTCCCTTTTCAAATAGTCATATTTTGTTTTTCTTGGTTTACTCTATGCTTTTACTGTTTTAAATTTCATTAACCTTTTTTTCTCCTTTTAAAAAATTTTAGGGAAGCAAATGTGTCTCAAGTAATTGGGCTTCTGTGGACCTGTGTTCGATCCCTGGAGCCTCCTGGTAAAGGTGTGTAGGTGAGTCAGGCCCACGTGGCAAAAAAAATTTACTGAAGTATATCATTCATACATGAACATACATAAACAATAAGTGTATAGTAGAAGTTGTGAACTTACAAAACAATCACGCATAACCTCATACAGTGCTACCATACATCATCCCACCATAAATACCTTGCATTGTTGTGAAACATTTGTTATGCATTAAAATTTCATTAACCTTTGCCTTTATCTCTATTATTTTCTTACATAGGTTTGCTTTAATTTTCTTAATGTAGAAACCTGGATCTTGGAGTCGGACCTTTTCTCCATTCCCTCTGCCCCCTTCTTCTCCTTCTTTTACAATAACATTGCAGTGGGGATAGGAAAATCTTTTCAATAAATGGTACTGGAACAACTGTATGGTCACATGCAAAAACAAATAAACCAGAAAACGTAACCCTTACTAACATCAAATGCAAACATTAACTTACCTCCATGTGGTTCATGGACATAACTATTGGACTAAATGATTAAACTTTAGAAGAAAACAGAAAAAATTTTTAGTAATCTTGAGTTAGGCAAAGATGTCTTAAAACAAAATGTACAAATGATTTAAAAATTGACAAATTGAATATTATAAAAAATAACCTCAGACGTAATAGATTGATTAGGACCTGTTTCATAAGGTTAACATGCACTTATCTTATGACCCAAGAATCCCACTTCTAGGTTATCTAAGTACAATAAAAAACTTATCTTAAGGTAGAAATCTTTATGCTAATGTTTATAGCCATTTTGTTCATTATCACCCAAAACTGAAAATCACCCAAATGTCCATCTACTAGAGAATGATTAAATAAACTTTGGTACTCCCATAAAATGTAATGCTACTCAGGAATAAAAAAAAATATATACATATTACATGAATGTTTTCCAACATAATCTAATCTGAAGGGAAATTACTCTTTAGTCAGTTTACCCAGTAAATTCTGAATTTAGCAATAAGCTTTAGTAGGTTTAACAGTGTCAGTGCATTGCACTTGCAGGATATACCCAAGGCAGAATGCTCTCCAGCTCTTTTTCAAAATTAAAAAAAATTTTTTCCCTTGCAATAGACTTAGAAAGATAAGGCATATGTAGGATTCATCTTAAGCTAACTGTACAAACAGGCAGGGGCTAGTTTACATAGAATCCAGAGACATATCCACCCCCACACTTAGCCAGAGGGGAAAAAAGCAATGAACAATATAATTTGTGTTATATTGTACATGAAACCATATCCATTGGACTGTGTTCTATGGGGTTACTTTTTTTTCCTGTTGGGGCCATTAAATTTTTTACATCATTAAGTAATTTTGAGTTCTCTGGTTACCAATATCTATGTTCAAAGAAGACATTTCAAAAACAAATGTGGTAAAACATTTCAAAATTATCCCAAGTAGTCTGAAGTTTTACACAGTACTGTCATTTGTTGATCCCTCTAACTATTGATGCAACCAGCCATCATTCAGGTCCATCCATATTTGGCTTTCTCAAACAGTGCAATGCTCCATTGCAGCAGACATGATTTTAAAAAAGGCAACTAATGGGAAGCAGGTGTAGTTCAGTGGTTTAGTGCCTGTTTCCCATGTACAAGGTCCCAGGTTCAATCCCTGGTACCTCCAAAAAATAAAAAAATAAAAAATAAATAAAAAATGCAACTAATGACACTATGCAGAATGCCCATAACTGAATGCCAGCTGTTTTCTACACACTATAAAATTTCAATTTAAGAAACTCATTGGTGAGTTATATTGATAAAAGTTACAAACAGCCTCACACAGCAAGCAAACTCTGCAGGGAAAAAATAATCATTACTGCAAAAGGAACATAATGGAACTATATGTTATTTTATTAAGGTAAAAATTCCATGGCTATATGAAATAAGAAAAAAATTAAGAATGTGAAGTCCTACTTCTTACTAATTTAAGATGCAATTTCCAAGGAATGGACTTAACCTTTAATCTTAGTCAAAGGGCAAATGTACAATTAAACTAACACAATGTCTCAACCAATCATTTAGGAGATTTCTTTTTGCCTTGGACTTCTTAATACACCATAGCATAATAAAAGTCCCAACTGTACCAGTTCCATTTGTCAGAAAACGCAGAGTCCACTAACTTGTTCTACATCAGATAGCACTTTTGTCTGAAAAGAATGTGAGTATAAAGTACAGTTCAACACATATAGTTGCTGGAGTTGAAAACAAACTTCTTGCACATGAAAAGTCTTTCTCATGCAAATGTTCCTATTTATTTCTCATCTAAAACTATCCCTTCCTAGACATTGTTGGAATATTTCTATGTAGTGAAGATTTTGTCTGGCACTCCAATCTGAATGCAAATAAATAAATAAAAATCATAGGTTTTCTGAAAATAAAACTGTAGAACAAGGAAGCTCACTAATCCAGGAACACTGGTGCCAGTAACACCACTGGCCAAAGGCTTCTCATGCATTAAATGAGGAAATTATTTTTAGTCCAAGCAGTGGGGCTGACTAGCCTTAGGTCTCACAGCTTGTGGTGAAAAAACACTATCCTGAAAGTGAAAACTGGCTGGTGACTGTTGAAGGTTAACTAGCTGCAATCCTCTTGCAGCGGTCCATGTAAGAAAGGGAATGATGAGGAAGCTTTGGAAAGGAACCTGAATGTGGCTAATCTTATATCCTACACTTTCCACTCTACCAAATTAATTTCAATTCAATTAAGTTTAGCCAATATTTTTGTGTTCTTATAACAAATAAGTTGTTATGCTCAATATTTCCAGGAACGCAAAGGTAAGTGAGACACATTCTCTAGTCTCAAAGCTTTCAGTTTTTTAGTAACAATGAAAACTTCACAAAATAATACTTCTCAAAAGGATTATTAATACTATGAAAGGAATGCAAGCAAAAGGTTAAGGGAATTTTTTTTTTAAAGTAAAAGAAATCAAATCTTGAAACCTAAATTGTGCCTCTCGGTGAAATGAATAAAAATTCTCTCCTCTTTAACACACACTGCTTTCATGGGATTGAAAACTGTCATTAAACATAGACAATTGCAGAGGATGCCTCCCAGAGCTTTGCACAACCATATGCAACGGCCATAAAACAAAAAATATGTAAAGGGAAGAAGAGAAAACAAAGATTCTCTAGAGAAGTAAACAGGTGAAAATATATTTATTCCAAAGTATGTTGCATATTATCCAGAGGGATTTTTAAGGACTCATCTTAAGTTGCTCAGCAAACTCCTAAAGTTACTGAAATAGAATTACTTTAATAACAGAAATCTTTTTAAATTTTCTAATGTTCTGGCATACAAAAATAAAGATATTTATGTAGATGGCATTTATCAATGCATTCATTGACAAAACAACAAAAAATTGAACAAAAGACATCAAACTGCTTTTTGCAAAATTTCAAAGTTCACTCTTTCCCAAACAATGGAAACACCACCACTAACACTACTCTCATGGCACAAGAAAAGGTGAATGACTAAAAACACTGCTAAGAAACTTCTTTCTGCTTTTTAGTATCTCAAAATAGAAATCAGTACTTCATTGTCAGAGGATGATATGCATCAATTTTTAGACATTCAAAACATGTTCCATTTGACCTAAACTATAATCTCAACCCCCAAACAATTATGGCTGCACATATAATTGTGACCCAAATTAATGCCCTAGATGTTTAAAAAAAAACAAAACAAAAACATTTGCTTTTTTTTTTTTTTTTTTTTTAATTTTTTATTTATTTTTATTGTGGGTAAAAATAAAAATTCTCACAATACATACAAACATTTGCAAAATGATATATAAATATATATGCATATATGTGTATTTGCTTACAAAAATGTTATATATATATATATACATATATTTTAAGAGGTGCTTAGATTACCCAAAATATTACACGGAACCCACTGGGATTCCCATGTTGCCCACCTCCCACACCTCCCACCACATCCCACACAAACATCTCCCACAAGTGTGGCCCACCACCCTCAATGAATTTACACATCCTGGAGCCTTGCCACCAACCATAGACCACAGTTCACACTGTAGACCACACTCTCTCCCACTCAGTTCTGAGTGGTGTGTACTGATTTAAAAGGGCCTACATCCGTTGCCACAACAGTACTCAGGACAACCTCCAACTCCCAAAGAAGCCACTGTATTTCAACTGCTCATCCCCTCCCTACCCCAAAAGTGTCAAGTGGTCACTGGCTCCACCTCATTGTTATAATTTCTTGCATTGCTAGAATCACCATATGTGAACAAGAGAATACCATCATGTCCACTCTAGTCCATAGTCCTTCCCCCAATCCTGAGGGGACTGGGATGGTGATGTCCACTCCAACTCCAAGTGAGAGAGGGCTTATATCCCATGGATATGGTGGGTGGGATGATCCTGCCTGCAGATCCAGGCCCTCTTCATTCCCTGGGATGGCCATTGCCCATCGTTGTCTCCTCACCAGGTGACTTGGATGAGTCCATTGAGCTGTAGGGTATGCTTTTGAGCCTTAACAGCAATATGGAGTCAGGTGACTGGAGAGTCCTCAGGGTAAGTGGCTTCCAGTTAAAAGGTGGGACCTTGAGAACCTGTGTCTTTAGGGTGGGAGTTATTTCTCACATACTAAGAACAGAAGGTCAGACTGTTGCCAACACAATCACTGTTTTATTTATGGTATTTGAAGGTAAGTCTTTTAGACTCTAGACAATGACAAAGAAAAATCTTTATAAGGAGCTGTAGGAACTGGCATGAAATGGGCATAAAACAGATGCATTACAACTCTGGGCATAAACCAGATGCATTGTACAAAGAGCTCATTTTGTGATCTACACAAATATTGCACAGTTACTCCTTTCCATGTACCGCTGAGCCTATTCTATACAGATTCTTATAAAGAATGCCCAGTGCTGGGCATGGATAAAGGATCTGGATTGAAACAGGTGCTAGAAGGAAGCCTGTTCTAAGAAAGTAAAGTCAAGTCACCTCTGAGACACTAGGAGAGAAAAAGAATACACTATGCATGCCAAGAAGGCTTTGTAAATGTCACTTCCTCAGTCCTCAGACTCTCTAATTTTTCATGCACACAATTGAAAAACTAAAATTAAGCTGAAAAGCTCTGCCATTTTCATGTGCCTTCTCAATCACAAAGTTCCTGGGTGGGAGGGGGCAAAAGTTAATTGTTCATCTAAGCGTACTCATAACCTGAAATTCCATGGGAACAGGTCAAAATTTGAAATTCGCTTTTGGTTCTGTATGCTGTGAAATATAATAAAGAAAATGTTGGCAAGTTTTAAGGGTAAAGATGTGTATTACGTAATCAACCTTCTTCTATGTGACTTTCAGATTGTATATGATTTTCCAAGATTTTAAAGAATGTTGCATGGAGTGCCTACAATGAGAATATTTAATGTGAGATAAGAAATTTTATTATTTTGTATTTATTTTCTTCATTTAAATTTTTTTGATAGCTCTTGTAAGATCTACTCAGTATTAGATAAAAAGTTTTTACAAGAACTGCTTGAAATTTTATTTACAATTTCTAGGGGTCATGTACACCATTGCTGAAAACTGTATAATAAACTATGAAAAACATATAAATAAAGGAAAATTCAGAATCATTGATAAGACAATTAAACAACTTATTCAAGGAATTATAAAAATGTAGAATGGATTTAGGGCCAATTCCACTGGTTTAGTGTATGAAATATTGGAGAACTATATGTTTTCAATTTTAATTTTAATTCAATTAATATTTACTAAGCATATGAGAAATAATTAATAGGATACAATTATTTCCTGCCTTTATTTTCATATTCTCTCTCCCTATATTTTGCCCTTTTTGATGTCAGAACATGGCTGAGAACTAAGAGAACAATATGTTATGTAAGAGCATTTTATTCTGAAGTTGGAGCCTGCAGAGCAGGTTAAAGGAGAGTAAAGCTTAGTCTCTTTTAATGTTTCTATGGCAACATTTCTGTTTTTCCATATGCTACTGACACAATTTAATAATTTTTAAAATTCTGAATGTATCTCTGTGGGAGTTTATTTTCATGTTTTTCATTTGACTGGTATTTGAGATGATATTCCTTTTTGGGATTAAATGTACCAGGGTCTAGTAATGGAGAGATAAGCATATGAGATAATAAAGGACATATTTATCAAAGTCTTATTCAATGGTTTGAAAGTTTAAGCCAAGTTCTTAAAATGAATTAGTGGTAAAGTTGAAAAAGGGATTTGAAATTAAGACTCCAAATGCTCTCTGTTTAAATTTGGTTAGAGAAGATGAATTTTGTAAAAGTATCACCCCATGTAAGGAAAATGGGAACCAAGGAATGAAGATGATACTCTGCATCCTTGCTAAATGTGTGATCAGGGATTTTATTGATATTTGAAACTTAGCCTGATATTCATTAAAACACTGCACCCAAATTTCTTCAAAAGACACACAACCAAATAAAGAAGGTTGATAAACAACATGTTTACATGAAAGCCTTTTTTTTCACTAACTGGGTCCCTTAAGAAAGCATGCAAATCAGTCTGTTCTATTATTACAAAGTAACTCAATTTAATAATTGTATAAAGACAAGAGAGTGTTAATGGTTTTAGACATTTAAGCAAGCTAAAAGATAGAAACATCAAAAGGACATTTCATATTAAAATACAAAGCTGAAATCATGGAACCATGAGCACTGAAGGAGAGATTACGTTTTAAGGCTATTAAAGTGTAATTGGGAGCAAAACCTACTAGCTCTAAGATATATGCCTATATTAAGAATGATTCTAAACTCAATGCAGGTAGAAGTTGCTGGTCTTCAGAAATCTTTCATAGTGATGGAAATAACCTCACCCTAAGCTAAGCAAATCATACAATGAAAGCAAGGACGGCAAAGACCTTCACCTTCTCCAGGGTGCAGGAAAAAAATATAAACTTTAAGTTCTCTAGTTATGGATCCAGGCACCCGAGGGACACCTAAGTGAAATTGCAGGGGCATCATGGGATATTTTAAAATTTTGAGGGAAATGCAGCAACCTCCGTTATATATAGCCCAAACTACTGGCTTAAAGTAGTTCATAGATTTAATATTAGATTGCTACATTACTTTTGATAATGACACAGATTTGCAAATCTGGGCTTTAAGTAGTTGCATTGATAGAAACCAACTATTATGCTAAAATCAATGTGGCACAGGCAATGAGGGTGTGGTGTCTAATATGATTCCAATATTTGAGAAGTTTTTCAGTGCCCAACATGTGTTAAGTGGTTAGGACATAAATATTTATTACATTGTTTGGACCTAAATATTTTAAAAATGGAACTGTAGGTGTTTCTTTTGATCTAAGGTATCATGAAGTAATGACTGAAATACTGAGTGAACCCTGAAATGGAAAAATGTGGGGAATTCCATAATAAACATTAAAAGGCTTTTTTTTTTTTTAATTTTTTTATTTTTTTTAAAGATTTTATTTATTTATTCATTTATCCCCCCCCTTGCTGCTTGTGCTTGCCGGGTCAGCTAACCACGCCGTGCAGGCGGGCCTGCCCCCACCAGGAGGCCCCAGGAACCGAACCCGGGGCCTCCCATATGGTAAACAGGAGCCCCACTGATTGAGCCACAGCCGCTTCCCAAGGCTTTTTTTTTTTTTAAATAAGTGTTGTTACTGCCCAGCTATTCCAGAATCTAATATTTTCATTTGCCTAAAGCAAGCATAACAATTCAGTCACGGGAAGCAGTTGGGAAGTGGAACTTCTTTTCCTGGATTTCATATTTCACTTTTTAAAAATTGGCTTTATAAAGTATCTTTTTATCTTTGATTTTTAAGCCATATGTTGCAAGATGCCATATTTTTTCTTAATAGAAGACCATTCAGCCATGATTTTTAGGCTTTTGAAATATCACAGACTAAAACAACCAGTACCACATTACAGCATCTAGCATTGGTAAGTGTAGTGTCCTACAGCATTGGAGGGAATAAAATGCTTCAGCAGTTTTGGAAGGATGTATGACAGCATATATTAAAAATAAATAATATTTTTATCCAATCATTCTTGTCCTTAAATTTATTCTAAGGAAATGGTCAGATGACTAGGTATATATAAGTTTATTGACTTGAACATTTTTTAAGGAGGAAAAATTGTGGATAAAACCATTTTCATTTATAGGAAAGTCATTGAACAAATAATGTCATAAACATATATATCAGTATATATATGAAGTAAAACTGAAAACATTTGAAGTATTTCTACTGAGAGAATATGTACTTTTTAAAAGGACAAAGAATGGCCAAAGATCGAATGAGAAGGTGAATTTACCGGGGAATAGTAACAACCAAAAGCTGTTACCATAACCTGGAATTAGAGAAGCAAAATGTAAAATGATATTACCCAGAGGCCAGACATGCTGGTGTATCAGCTGGCGATGCTTCTGCTGGAAGCACCAGCACTGTTTTGGATGCTCTGTGGAAGTTCTTCGGGTGAAGAGGCGTAAACACAGAGAGTCAGCCAGCTTTTTCAGAAAGAATATTCAGAAGGCATGAAAGGACAGCTTTGTTAGATCAAGGGGAACGGGGAAGAATGAACATGGCAGAGGGCTCAAGATATACTTAACCTAGGGTCAGTGGAGGAGAGAAGAAAGAGAGCACCTGTGGATCCGGAGCTCTTGTCTTTATTGTGTTGCAGAGGGGAGAGATAGGACTTTCCTGTGGATCCTGAAAATTGACAGTTTAGAACTATGCTGTGTGAATAGCAGAAGCTGCATGGGTCATTTGGAGAAATTGAGGGCAGCTCTTACCATCCAAGCCAAATGTCAGTACCTGCCCTGCTACTAAATTAGGTAATGTGAAGGGCAGAAATGGAAAGGCCCATTTGGAGAGCTGGGGGTGGCTCTTATCATCCAAACTTTATGGAGGTGCCTGCCTTACTAGTTGCAGTTACGCCCAGGGCAGGGCCAGCTTATGACTAGGCAAAATGATGAGGTACCAAATATAATTTCTTTTATGCCATTACAATACCAACTCCTAGCATGATAGAAGAAGCCCTGCTCTCAGCCACTTGCCACTGCTTGTCATTATGGCAGCATCCCATAGTAAGCCACAGTCACTGGATACTGCTATAAGCAAAAACCCAGTGTGCTGCTGAGCATGCTGAAGCACAGCTGCTACTGCTGCTTTGGAACCGTGCTGCCTGAACAGGAAACTGGGAACCCACACTGGCCTGTCATTTGCAGAGCTGTTACCAACTGTAAAAAAGAAATGGCCCGTGTATAGTATCCTGCCAGTGGCTCTCATTGGCAGACTTTAACTTGAAAACAATCTGCAAATGAGTCCAGGAAATATATTTTGCTAGCCTCCAGCTTTCCTGTGTTATAAAGGAGAGCACAGAAGGACAATAACTGAACTGAGAGCTAGACGGATAACCAGCACACTATGTATGGAAAAGAATGCAACTTCATAAGCAAATGCATTGTTATCCATATGTATTCAGACGGATGTGAATTGAGAATTCTGCGCCCATCAGCTTTTCTTTAGGAATCTACTAGAAGATGAATTTTATATGACAAAGTGATAACTAAGAAAAGCTTCATCAAAACGACTGATGGTAAATATTATAAAATATGGTCATAAATATCTAACACTAAAAACAAATGTGGAGATGAAAGTGGGGTTGAATGAAGAAATGCCATGTATTGAGTAAAAGTTTAATTAATACAACTCAAAAGTAGAAGACGAAAGGGGAAGTAAAGATGAAAAAAGTATACCACGTTGTTGTACAGGCAACTGGAGGTTATTGAAAGATACTTGAAACAAGCAAAAGTAAACCAACAAAAACTTTGATGAATTAGATAATAAAAGGTCAAACAAGGAAACAGTGGACTAAAGGCATTAAAAAAGATCTAGGGACAAAGGTAACCCCTAGAACAAAAATGCAGAACCTTCTAAATACCAAAAATGGTATTAAAACAAATAATTAAAAAGGTAAAAATAGTAATTTTGCAGTGGAGAAACCTGGCATACACCACCTTGGCAACGTGATCTAGCTTGCCACCACCAGTAATGAAACATATCGAGGTCATATTCCCTGTTATGTGATGCACTGAGAAGGACACATCATCTCTTTGGAATTCTTGCTAAAAATATATGTCAATCTAACCAAGAGAAAACATCAGACAAACACAAATTGAGGAAAGTTTTATAGAAAATCTAGTACTTTTAAAAATGTTGAGATCATGAAAGACAAGGGGAGACTGAGGAAATGTCACAGAATGGAGATAACTAAAGAGACGCGATGGTTAAATGCAATGTGGGATTCTGCAGTGGATCCTAGAACAGAAAAATGACATTAGTGGAAAAACTGGTGAAATTAAAATTAAGTCAGTTGTTTAGTTAATAGTATGCTACTAATATTATTTGCCTTTATCAATAATTTCATCATGAATATGTAAGAGGTTAACATTAGGGGAAACAGGGCATAAGGGAACTCTCTGTACTAATTTTGCAACTTTTCTGTAACTCTAAAATTATTTCAAAATAGAAAGTTTAGAAACTTAAAATAAAATTTATTTTCACTTGTAATTACTAATGGCTGTTTTAGTCACCATATTCCTTTAGCCCTTAAATTATTGTATTAGATCCCTATTGCTGCTATTACCAGTTACCACAAGCTTAGTGGTTTAAAACAGTATTTTACAGTTCTGGAAGCCAGAAGTCTGAAGTTATTTTACTTGGCTAAAATCAAGGCGTTAACAAAGCTGCTTCCTTCTGGAGGCTCTAGGGGCAATCTGTTTCTTTGCCTTTTCTAGCTTCTAGAATAAAGAAGGTGTTGCATTGATTTTTTTCCACATGTTCTTTAAAATATTTTTTTTTACCATGGTTTTATGAAGCAGCAGGCAGTAGAAAAGACATCCTTTTTTTGTCATTGTTCTTATTTGTTTTGTTTGCTTTTTTTTTTTTCCAGAAGGCCAATAGCTAATGAGTTGTCACATTTAATACCTCATCACAAACACATCTCTGGTCTAAATTCCCTTAAGATGAGCAAGGGATAGGCATTCCCCTCTCAATACAATCTTAGTTCTCGCTTTATTTCAGCAGGAAATATCAGCAGACACAGCCCTTCAAGAACGTAATTATCAAACAAGCAGATACAGTTCTTCTCTGATAAATAAACCATTTAAGTAAACACATTTACAACTTTCTAGGATTAGGACGCGGTCATCTTTGGAGGGCCATTAATTAGCCCACCACAACTGGTTTCATATTAGTTTACAAGTTCCCACCTTTAAATTTGGGAATTAACTGAGTAGTTAGAAGGATATGGAATATGTCCCAAAACATGTATGTATGGTTATCTGATTTTTAATTTCTTCTTTTAATATTTAATAACTTCCCTTTTTTTTCTTGATCAGAAAATCCAATAAATTTTATTTAAATGTTAATAAATTAATTGGATTACATTACACTATGGAAAATTAATAAAAGAACAAAACATGCACTGGATTGAGAGTCAGAACACCTAGATTATTTTCCCATTTCTACCAATATTAATACAACTGACCTGAGATACCTCTTTTAAAATCTCTAGGCCTCAATTTTCCCATGAAGTAAACACACTATTTAAGTAGATTAGTGATTTTCACAGTATGCTCCAGGAAACCCTAAGACCCAAAGGGAATGTTCAGGGCATTAAAGCAGGGTGGGCCTGCTTCTTTATGTTTTATATATTAGATTTCTTGTTGATATTATCTGATAGTTAAAAAATATTAAAAATTTAAAAACCAATGAGCCAAAGCAATTTTGTCATTTCCATTAATCTAAGCATTCTAGTGGGTTATGAAAGGTAACATATAATCTTTTGCTCTTAAAGAATATATAAATTGGTAGTAAAGAATATGTGAGTTGGTTGAGAAACCTAAAAAATGTCACAAATTCGATACTGAATCTGACACTTTTTAGCTGTCTGACTTTGAGCCCCACCTATAAAATGAGGTTAATAATAATGCGTATTCAAAATTTAATTCTCTTCTGCGTATTCAAAATTTAAATGAGTTTATATAAGTAAAGAACTTAATACAGAGGCTGGTGCAATAATCGTCCCCCAACTGGCATTATTATGTCTACATAAATCAGTTGTGGCTGATTACAGCTTCCACAAATGTTTCTTTTCACTCATTTAAAAAAATTTGGTGTGGACCATTTGCACCCGGCCTGAACTTGTCCGCTTACGAGTCTGTTTTTTTCCCTTCCTTGCTCTGCTCAGGATCACATTGGACCTGAAACCTGCTGCTTACATTTCCCAGACCCTTGCATCACCAGTGCCAGGCTGGCTTGGCTAATGGGATGCTCTGGAAGGAGTTTGTAGGGCTTGGAGAGCAAGAGATGGGCCAGGATATTTTTCTCTTCCCTCTCTACCTAGGGTGGCTTTTTTGACAATAGTTGCTTCCATTTGTGGGTCTCTTTTCTCCTGGACAGGTTTACTTAGTTCCAATCTCTGTCACATGACCCAGCCCCTTCGTTAACAAGTCCTTCTCTCTTTGTTTCCCCAGGCTAAGCATGTGAGTCTGTGTCTGTGTGTGTGTGTGTGTGTGTGTGGAGTTGAGGGTGGGTCTTGGCTTTTTATTTTTGCTCATCTATTCACCTCTATCCTTTGTTTTGCTTTTATACACTTCATCCCTTATACATTCCACTTCCTGCATCCAGTTTCCTCTGTTTTAAAGGCTGGAAGCAGTTTCTGTTTTCCTTCACAGACCTGACCAATATACTATCCTTATGGTAAAAAATGAGGGGTCCTGTTTTGGACTACTCCATATAAGGGGGAGTCTTCCATATATGTAATCATCCCTTTTTATATGAAGTTATTTAATTTCTTTCCCTAGGAAACAAAGTGCTAATTTAGAGATTTTTTTATGGTTTAGCATGTTATGTGCAGTTGCTAGAGCTTTAGTAGTCTTTGAAAAAGTAATACTTCTGTGTTTTCCTTGCTATTATCTTTTAAAAAGAAATTTATCATTTTTACCTGGTCCCAACATTTTTCAATATAAGATAATTTACTGTTGTTAGAATCTCTCATAAAACCCATTATACTACGTGTAAGTACTTCATGTGTAAAGGTATATAAATGTAGCTTGAAAAGGAATAAGTTGACTGATATTTGATGAATACCCTTCCAAATAATTAAACCAATTCTTTTAAGATACAGGGTAGTGTTACTAAGATGATTAATCCCATGGAAAGTAATATCACAAAAGTTGTAAAACCTCATAAAATGTTTAGGGGACAAGATGAATAAAGGATAATTTGGATCTGGTTGCTCAGTTTATAACTCACTGACCTCACCATATTTCTTTCTCTGAAAATTAAAAGTATAGAATGCAATTTTTATAACTTAGAAGTATGGTCATGGATGTTTTCCTCCTTAGCTTAGGAAAATACACATAATTATTTTTTTAAAAAAAAGCTCTTCTCCTTAGAGATTCCATGAACTATTTCAAAAAGTAATTAATTTATTATTTCATTAAAAAAAGTTTTGAATGCCGAAAAAATAAGTATTCAGTAGTATATGAGGAAATATATGAAAAACAAGATGTAGTTAGTTAGACCCCTTCTTCACCGTCTTGGAATCTACTTAAAGAGAAAGTTACATGAAAATATGTGTAACACAGGAATTTATGAACTGTGAAATGCCACCTGGAGACATCACAATAGGAAGTGTCCAATGAGAGATCTAGGTGTCTCTATCTAAATCTCCTGAAATGCTTTTGAAAATTGCTTATCTCTATCCATCCAGATTTACTTAGCCAGAAACTCACGGGTGAAGTTCAGGTACTGTGCCTCTCACGAAGCCAGCCTGTGTTTTCCTGTTGGCAACCACTGGGGGCGCTGAGCGCTGGTTGATAGTAAGAGTGAGGAGCGCAGAGCCTACAAGAGTGTAGTGGCTTTTTGGAAGAACCATGTGGGATGGGCGCTTTTCAGACAGGTTGATGGGAAATGAAGGTGGATTCTCAGTTAAGAGACTGTTGTAGGCAAAGTGAAGTTGGGAATATATGCACCATTTTATAGAGATAATGAATTCACTAGTCTCCCTAGGCATAAGTTTCATATAAGAAAGCAGGGAGGAAAAATGAAGCTATCTAATGCATATATGTTCTATGTTTTCAGCAGTCTGATATGCAGTTGCTGCATCTCACCTAGATCTTCTAACGTGGATAATAAAACAGGCCTTAAAGGGGCTCAGTAAATCTCAGGAGATTACAGACTCTGGTGAAGTCTACTTGCAGAGAAAAAGTGGACACTTAAGTTTAGATCATTCAATGATACTAGGCTTCTCTATCTTCCTTTTTCGGTATACTAAATATTTCTGCTCTCTCTTCAGACTTTTTATGTATAAGTCATGAGAGACTTAAAATTTCTTATTTTGCCTTAGTGTTTAAAAATAATTTATAATAAATCATATTAAAATGTGTACAATTTAAAGAAAAAATAGAATGGTTCTTAAGTGAAGGTATACATTTTATAATATTAACAAATAAACAAGGGTTTTTATATAATAACTAGCTAATTTTTATTTTTTTATTTTCTTATTTTATTTTTTTTTAGGTACAGGCCAGGGATTGAACCTGGGTCCTCGTGTGTGGGAAGCCAGCACTCAGCCACTGATCCACATTGACTCTCTTGAATTGGTTTTTTCTTTTGTTTTCTTGTTTTCTTTTGTTTTGAGGAGACACCAAGACCTAATCAGGGACCTCCCATGTGGGAAGTAGGCACAACCTCTTGAGCCACATCCGTTCCCAGCTTGGTTGTTTTTCAATCTGAGGCAGTAGAAAGGAAATATTTGGGTAACTTTTATCATAGAATAATTTACATTATATAAATAAGCCAAAATGAGATTAGAAGTTTTGTGGTGAATGAAGAATCATTTCATTCTTGTAGAATACTAACAAAAGAAATTATGGCATGATTATTTTTCTGATAGCTAGATATATGGATTTCCATAAAAGTCAACTAAAAGATTAGGTAAAATTGAAAAGACAAAATTAGTTAGAAAATCAGTTATTTTGTCCATATCATTAATAAGAAATATTTTAGGGGCTGAATTTTTCAATGTGTACTTTTTACATTTATAATCTTATTTTTGTTTTATGATTACTCTACCAGGATATAAACTCTGAGAACTTAGGTGTATTTATTCATTTTGTCCACTGCATTTCCCCAGTTCCCAGAACAATTAGTAGATTTTCAAAAAAGTATTTATTTAGAATTAATAAAGGAATCAGAAAAGTAACACATTCTCCTGGTTAAAAATTGCAAACCAATGCAGAAGTATATATAAACTTTTGTTTTTCCTCCCTCTCCCTCACTCTCCAGAATGAGATCGCTATGATCAATTTGACATATATTCTTATTTATGCCTTCTATGTGTTTGTCTGCTCTTCCCCGGCAGAGGAATCACAGATGAATAAATAAATTACTGCTACAGGAGCATAGAGATTTCCATTTGAGAAGTAGCTTGATAACAAATTCATGCCAAAGGTTAAAAGGTATCTCCCCTGTAACTTTCAATTTAGTCTTCGTATTTGAAACTCGATTTGTTTCTTCTGTCCACAGCACTTTAATTTTCAAAATAATTATATTTTTTAAATAATTGAAATAAAATACTTTCAGCTGCTTAATATTCCAGTATAGCTGGCATATCCTTTGGGATTTGCATTAACAAAGGTATGCTGTATCTCTTCTTAATTTTCTGGGGAATGAGGCAAAGGACAGTCTATATCTTTGAGCTGCCCATCCCCACCCTAATATTCAGTAATTAATATTAGTCTGAAAAACTTTGGCACTGATCTTCCTGTCTGTCCTAAAAAGGACCTTGTATTAATTTATAAATGGACATAATTCATTAAAAAATAGTATATTGCTTATGTGAAGATAAAATGCTACTTTGAGCACATATTTGAAAGAAATGGTTTCTTTATACATATATTACATTGACTTAAAATTAGTTTGCATGTGACCTTGCTACCTTGCCCATGGCCACAGAGCCACCAACAGGTGCTATTTGCAACTCTCCAGAAGGATTAGGGTGTCATTTTTGCATGAAAAAGAAATATAAAGAAATTAATGTTTATTAAAATTTTGAACTATTAATGTTTATGTTCACAATTTTACTTTAAAATGCATATGTTTTATATTCCAGAGAAACCTGGATTTCTTTGAATAAAATTATGAAATTACAAAAAAAATTTGTTCACATGTGTGTCAGAATATTTGTCAGTAACCTAAAAGCATCTAACATCAAGGATGCAGTCACTATATTTTTAGGATCATATTCATCATTTAAATTGTCTGAATGTAAATAGACTTTAGATGATTATGCTATTTAAAATACCACAGAATCTAAGACAGTAAGATACTTTAGAAATCATTTAGTATAAACTTTTCATTTTACAGAAGCCCAAAGAAGTCTTATGTTGTTCCCAAGTTTTATTTAATTGTTTAATGTTTTATGCACATACTTGTTCAAGAAACAGTGAGTTAGTTCAGACTTAAAAAACCATTTGAGTTAAATGTCAAGTTGGGCCTAGATGACTGCAGCCATTTTTCTGCTCTACATTCATTTATTGTTTTCACTTCCAGCTATAAACTGTGAAGCATTTTTCTAAATAGAATGTGGTATTATAATTATCTATTTACTTAGATTATAAAAGAGTAACTTATCACCTAATTTTTTATCATTTCATTTTTTTCCCTATAAAATTCACATTTCTCAATTCCTTTCGTAAAAAGGTGAAAAAAAATTTTCACAGTATGTCAACCAAATTTTATGCAGTTGCTTCAATTGAGTTAGTGTTTTGCCTGGGATCTCTGTCTCCATCTTACTGAAAAGACAAAAATAATGTGGATGGTGATTATTTTCTGCTTTCATTTAATCATGTTTGATTGGTTTATATAATCTCAGGATTAAAGAAGTTTAAAGTTTTGTTTACATAATTGATTTGAACTTCAAAAAATCCTTGCAACCTTTCTTCCAAAGTATAGAAACACACTATACAGTATTGTCTTTTAGAACTTGACTTATAAGTATGCTAGTGTTGCTATATTTTCCTGGTAATTTATTCTTCTTGCTTTACTGTGTGAGTCCAGTATCACGAGTAAATGCTTGCATTAGTAAGTCATTATAAAATTCAAAACTCATATGGGCTATATTTATTTATAAGGGGCATAAAATGCAGCATTAATTTACTAAATAAATCTCTATTAACAGAGAGTATTAAAAACACTGATATTTCGAGTCAAATAGCTCTTATTATTATATATCCAGGACTAATAGGAAATGAATAAAGGTTAATTGATTTGACAGTGAATGAAACCTAGATTTACATTTTAAGTGACCTGCTGTATTTTATTATGCAATCCATAGGGACATCTTTAAATGGGTTGCTGAGTAAATATATTTATTTTAACACCAGCAGCTAATTAGTTATGTAAATAGGCATTTGCTCACATTGGTTTTCTTTTCCGTGAATAAATGATTTAAATTAAGAAAAAGGAGTGTTGTGAATTCATGAGTTTTCAAAATGTCCTCTGGAGAACATTAGTAATTAGGTTCTCAAACAAATAATTTAGTGGAATTATTTAATTTTCTTTAAAAATGTTTTTAAATATTTAATAAATACTTGCCAAACTCCAAAAGTTTAATCTGAAGTATGTCAAAAGTCTAGTTATATTCATTAACCCACTATATGTTTTTATTTTGTTCATTGCATTTCCCTCACTTTTATTCTAAATTCACATTTAGATATGACCCTATTTATCTGGATGCCTTTACAGCAAAATTTCTTTAAAATATTTCTACGCTTGTTTCTTTTTCTCACCTCTCATTTCTGTTTTCTTCCTTAAATTCTTAAATTACAAAATGTACCACAAAAAACAGATGGATGCCTCATATGTCCTTGTGTTCAATAGGCATAGACAAGTATTATAATTTTGCCATATTCACTTCAAATAATTAAAAAAACCAAAATGATCCAGATATATTAGAAGTTATCTCTCCCAAATTATATTCCATTTCTTTCCTTTGAAGGGGATACATTGATACATTCCTTGTTGTTTTTTCCACATTCTTATATGTGTACTATATAACAATGATTTAGATATTTTAAAAATTTCCATAAATTATATCCTACAGAACTTAGTGTATATAGCCTTTGTAACTGTGCATATTTCACACATGATTCCTTCTTTCCTTTCACTTCCAACCCATTACATCTACTACAAATTTTGCTTATTCCATCTTCAAAGAAACCTCTGAATCCATCCACTTCTTATAATTTTCTTGGCCTAAACGTCATGTTTTTGTTTTTTTACACTTTGAATTTATTTTTAGAATATAAAACATGTCATATCATTCTCATGTTTCAATTTTTTAGTGATATTAATTAACTTTCAATCAAATCTAAATTCCTTATGAGAGCCTGATGGTTTTCTTTGCTAGTGCCACTTACTTTTTTGTTACCATACACCAGTCATACTCTTCTTCTTTTCATTCCTTAAATATACTAAGTTCTTTGCTCTCTCAGGGCCTTTACAACAGCCCTTCTCTACTTTGAATTGTCTTTCTTTATATTAGCATAGTTAGCTCCTCATCTTTTAGGTATCATCCGAACTAAAACATTCACTGGGGTCTTCTCTGAGCACACTAAATTAAATCATTAAAAAAATTTTTTTTAATCTAACACAGCCTTTTGGTTAATTTGTTAATAGCACACATCACCATTTTTCTGTTACTTGTTTTGTGACTTATTTTATGTACTGTGTATTTTATTAAACTTTAATCTTCTTGAGATCCTGGTTTGTGAAAGTCTTTTTCCTTTGGTTTCACCAGCAAGTAGGCAAATACTGAAATTTTTTAGTGAATAAACAAACAGTAGACTTGTCAAACGGGGAAACTGCCACATCCACAGCCACTTATAGGAGAGATTAGTGTTCCATTATCTCCACTGAGGGAGACTCCATGTACTGACTCTACCTCCCTGCTATAGTCATAGCCATTGCAGGCATGGTGACCAGCTGACCCAAGGAGAGTCAATCTGTCAGCTGGATCCTGCCTTGGTCAGGTGAAAATACTGGTGCAACTGATTTTTTTTGATAAGTAACCTAGGTGTGCACATTGCTACCCTGTGTCACTACTTATAGTCCATCTCGGTGGAAAGAGCTAGAAATATAAGTAAGCATACTAAACCTTGAATATATACACATGCATATTTATGTCTGTATTTTAATCAGCATGTGCATATTTGAGAGAGAAAAGAGAAAAAATGAGTCGATATTGATAGCTCCAACTCCGATCTAGCAGCACAGCCTTGATTCTAATGTTGCCTTTGTAACTTCTTTTTCCAAGCAAGAAGGCTAGCTCTCATTATCTACAGCATATTTAATTATTGGATCAATCCTAGTACATAATTTCAGAATTGCTAACCTATACCCCTATGGGGAAAAAATGTACCAGTGTACAAGTTTTTGCACCTGTGTCTAGTTAAAACATTATTTATCAGACTTACTTAATTGAGCTTCCTTTTCCTCCATTCTATTCAGTGTGGCAATGAGATTCATATATAACACATTAAATCCCTTTATCATAGCTTGCATTCCATCTTTCTGGCCACACCCTGGTTATTTTTATTTAATTAACATGATTAAACTTTATGCTTTGTGGTATACAAATCAATGAGATTAACAAATGCATAGTCATGTATCCCCTTTCACAGTTACCTATAGAACAGTTATTTCAACTAAAAAATTTCCTCTTGCTGCTCCTTTATAGTCAATCTTAATATTGAACAATGGAACAATATTGAATATTCTAATATATGAACATAGTATATCAGTGTTTGTTTTTATACAGCATAAAGACCCTGAATATATTTTGTTAATTGTATACCTAAATATTTTGGGGGTTTTGGTGCTATTTTAGATGTTATTTTTTAATTTGATTTTCAAATTTGTAAATGCTATTTAATATTTTATGTTGACTATGTATCCTGCAACCTCACTGAACTCTTTTACTAGTTCTAGGAGAACTTGCACACTCTTTGGAATTTTCTATAGAGAGTAGAATGTCATCTGCAAATAAAAACAATTTTAGTTCTCTTGCTTCTTGATTTCTATCCCTCATAATTCTTTTCTTTCCTTATTGCACTGGATAATAATCCCAGTGCAATGCATTATATAAGTCATAGGAAAGGTTATACATAACTTATTTCCAAGCTCGTAGGGAAAGTGATAGTTATATTGTTAGCTGTAGGTTTCTTATAAATGTCCTTAATCAGCTGGAGGACATTTTCTTCCATTTCTAATTTGCTCAGAGTTTTTATGATCTATCTATCTATCTATCTATCTATCTATCTATCTATCTATCTATCTAGTATTTTGTCAAATTGTTTTTTCTGAATCTAATGGTTTAATCATATGGTATTTCTCCTTTGACCTGAAACTATAGTGAGTTACAGTGATTGGTTTTTGAACGGTGCGCTTTCCTTGCATTCCTGTGACAAAACCCACTTGGTCATGAGGTGCTGTCTTTTTTTATGTATTGCTTGATTTGATCAGTTAATAGTCTTTTGAATATTGTATTATCAAGACAAGTGGTTGGCTATAATTATGCATTTCAGAACAATGTGGGAATTATAAGAAAAGTTTTCATTAATCATATAGGCAAATTATACTAATTAGTATAACATTTAGTCTTTCCTAGTAATCATGAAAGAATTTCATTGGTTTGTTACATTATGTGAAGTAAGGGAGTCTCCATTTCTTGTCCCATCCAGAGTACAACAGACATTTGAAAACCATTGGTGTTTGTGAACACTGTACAGTAATCATAAAGTATAGTACCACCCACAGAAATACAACTTAGGGAATTGAAAAGTAATGCAAATAACCAGGTCAGATTCCCTCATTTATTCCTTTTCTGTTTTTAAATATGAATTGCCTGATACAGAATGAACCGAAAACCCTGCTGTGAAACAGAAGAGAAGATCAGGCTGCCAACAGAAAAATATGCTAGAGTGCTTCACAGGAGAAAGAAGATTAAAACTCCAGTTTCCCATGAGTGACAGAGAGTAATGTTAGCAAATCATCCACTGCTCACCATTGTTCATAAACTGATAAAAAGGCAGAGAAATGCCAACACAGAGCAAAGTGTGACTAAACAGAATAGTGAGCTGGCAACAGAGCTGAGCAACTTGGAGCTTGTTTCCTTTTGTAGGTTTTCTTAAAATCTGAAATGTCAGCAAAGCAACCTTTGATCATATGAACGTTTCACTAAACATGGTGGAATGAGAATGGAAGAGTGGGCTTGTGTTGCTTATTCTTAACCATCTTTTCTAGGGCCTAGAGATAAGTAGATCTCAGTTGCTGTATCATTCTGGATATGATTTTCTCTCCAGATTTTGGAATAGGAGTTTGTTTTATGACATCAGATCTCTGATGGTATAACAAAGTGGTTATTATTCAATTTATTCAGCTTTTCTGTATTGTAAAAATTGGAATGATGCTTTCCAAGCTTTTAATATATCAGAATGAAACTGGAATTAATGTAAACTTTCAAATAATACTATCATCCAGCTAGACCAACCTGACACTTATTGAACATTCCAATGCAAAACAACAGAATATAATTTTTCTTCAGTGCACATGGAACAATCTCCAAAACAGACCATTTTCTGAGTCACAAAAACACATCCTAACAAATTTAAAATTATAGCAATAATTCAAAGATATTTTTGGGCCACAAAATAACTTAATCTTAAACTTAAAGAAGAAAGAGGAAATTTCTCAAAAATGTGGAAAAAACTAGTCCCTACCAGGGAGTATGATGTCAGCAATGAGTGATGTTTTATCTAAACAGTTGAATATCTTAAAAGGGGAAGTGATTTCAGCATTCAGAGAGAATTTCCCAGCTTTTCTTTGGACAGCCATTGTCTCCCAGGAACTCATAAAGGACCTTCATCAGACTTTCATCAGAGCCCCTGGTTTGCAACCTGCCTGCAAAATCTGGACTTTACAGATCCTGTTGATTCTGTTTTCCTAGAGAACCTTGACTAATACAGTTGAGGAAGGCTAAAATTATCCATGTGATGTTAGATCTGCATTGTATGCATCGGTGTAAATTAAGACTTTTCTGCAAACACATAGATACCAATAAAAATATTTATAAATATGTGAGCTGGTACACATGTATGTATTTATGTGGTATGGCTAGAGAAATGGTTGATTATAAGGCCAGGCAAGGAATATATAAGACGTGATGGCTAAGTTCAGTGTTAACTTACCTAGGTTATGGTGTCCAGTTGTTGGGTCAAGCAAACTCTGGCCTGATTGTTACTGTGGGGATATTTCATGGATTTAAATAATCATTACATTGACTACATCTATGGCTAATTACATCTACAATCAACTAAGAAGATTGTCTTCAACAATGAAAGAAGTCTCATCAAATCAGTTGAAGGCCTTGAAAGGAGAAGTGATGATTTCAGCAGGCAGAAAGAAGAATTTCTATCTCTACTTTAGCCAGCCAGTTTCTCCTGGGGAATTTATTGAAAAACTTCATTGGAGTTCCTATATTGTGGCTGCCTTACAAAATTCAGACTTGCCCTTCTCCACAGTCACATAAGCCAATTCCTATAATAAATCTCACAATATTTACAAACCTGGAGCATATTGTAATGCCACAAAGAAAGGAAGTGTTAAAAAAATAAAATAAAATAAACAATAACAACAAAACCACCAATGATGGGCATATATCAAAGAGATACATGAGTTAACTGAAAGACCTCCCAATGGCAAAGCTAGAACAATTTGAGCAACAAAATTTTAAAAAGTAATAGTAGCACTGGATTATAGCCTAAAGTATGAAATAGATATTAGTTTATACCAATAGTTTATTGGTATAAACTAATGTATGAATGAAGAAATACATGGTTAAGAATAAACAAAACACCATACAGAAAAATTCCAAATAATTTTTGTCGACAAGCCTACAACCCTTACTTCAAGGAAGTTCAGTCTAACTCTCCACCCTTTAAGTGTGAACCAGGCATAATGACAACCTAACCCCCCAAAAAAAAATATGGAAAAAGGGAAAAAATGGAACTTTTCATTGGAGAAACATGACAAACACTGCTACAGTCAAGTGATGAAGGGTCAACATCAACAGTTATAAATCATGTCAATAGTGTGTGTCTGTGGTGGTTTGAAGCTCTATGTACTCCAGAAAAACATGTTCAAAAACTTAATCCATTCCTGTGGTAAGACCTTTTGATGAGGTTACTTCAGTTAAGGCGTGACCCACCTCAATCAGGATGGGTTTTAATCCTATTACTGGAGTCCTTTATAAGCAAAATGAAATTCAGACAGAGAGACTGCCACAGAGGGAGCATCCAGAAGCTGAAATTGAGGGAAACTGGAAGAGAAGGTAGTGACCAGGAGATGCTGCCACATGCCTTGCCATGTGACAAACTAAAAACAAAGGATCACCGGCAGCCAGCCCCAGAATGCCACAGTTTTTGGGTAGAAAGCATTGCCTTGATTTGGACTTTTACCTTAGCCTCAAAATTATGACCTAATAAATTCTGGTTGTTTAAACCAACCAATTGGTATTTGCTTCAGTATTAAAGGAGACTAAGTGTCCTCGGCATGATGTGATGAAAATAGCAATTGATCCCTGTGGCCTTCCTCCCAAATACATAACCTATGTTAAGTTGCGAGTAAAATAACAGATAAACACAATTTTACAAAATTCCTAACCAGTACACCTCAAACCTGTCAAAGTTATCACACACAAAAAAATAAAAAAAATAAAAAAATAAAGAAAGGGAGGAAGGGAGGGGAGGAAAGAAAAGGGAGGGAGGGAGGGAGGGAGATGTGGAGGGAGGGAGAGAGGGAGGAAGGGAGACAGAAAAACTGTTACATCCAAGAAAGCATAGCTAAATGTTACTTGATACCCTGTCTGGAATTCTGGATCAGGAAAGGGACATTAGGTAAAAACTAAGGAAATCTGAGTACAGTATGAATTTTAGTTAGTAGTAATGTATTAATATTGATTCATTTGTTGTAACAAATGTATCACAGTAATATCAGCAATGGAGGAACCTGGATATGGGATATATGTGTACTTTCTATATTATTTTCACAACTTTTTATATAAATCTATTCTATAATAAAAGTTTGTTTTAAAATAGTATCCATTTTATGCATTCATAAAAATATCAGATAAGTATGAGAAATATAAACATATCATTCCCATAATAGAAACACCTTTTGAGATCAACAAGGTCTCCAAAGCAGGTCAGTATAGATCATAGGATAAAGGCATGCCCAAGTGACCTCAAATACATGACAACATTTTTAATTCCACATATGTTTAATCTACACAATATATTATTATTTTATATAGAAAGCATTAAATTAGATTCCTTCACATATTAAATCACTCTTTACTTCTTTATTTATCTTCAAAAAGATATTACCTTTTCTTGCCTAAATAATACACTTTTGTTTTTTTCAGAAGGTACCAGGTATTGAACCTAGGACCTTGTTCATGGGAAGCAGGTGCTCAACCGCTTAGTCACATCTGCTCCCCAATAATACACTTTTAACAACTAATTTTATTTTATTTTTTTTATTTCCCCCACCTGTGATGGCTTCCTCATCTGTCTGCTCTCTGTCTGCTCGTCTTCTTTAGGAGGCACTGGGAACTGAACCCAGGACCTCCCATATGGGAGGCGGGAACCCAACTGCATAAGCCACACCCGCTCCCCAGTAATACACTTTTAAACTGGCTGTTATTTGAGTCTGTGGGTGGAAAATATTTTTCCCCAAAATGACTTTATTCTATCTTATTTGGAAAGATAATTTTGTTGGTTATACAATTTTATGTTGGTAGTTATTTTATGTATTGTTTTCTGAGTTCAGTTATTTAAGTTGGAAAGTGGTCTGAAATTTTTATTGTTGCCCCTTTGGAGGTAGTAAGTCATTTTTCTCTGCATTGCCTGAATATTTTCTCTCTCTTTTTATTAACTGCAGTTTTATAAGTCAGCAGGTATTACAAAATATCCTTTTTTATTCATCTTTTTTTTCTGTATTTTTATTTTGCTGAGGTATTTTTTGTTGTTTGTTTGTTTTTTTCAGTGGCTCCATAGCTAATGCCTTGGAAATTTTACTATTTTCCCAAGAGCATATCTCTGGTCTAAGAATCCTCAGGAGGAGTGTGATGGTTAGGCTTCTGTGTCAAGTTGGCCAGGTAATGGTGGCTGGTTCTTTAAGTCCAGGATATTTCCTGGACTTAATCATCAGTGATTTGATTGCATCTATGGCTGATTACATCTACAATCAACTGAGGAGACTGCCTTCAGCAATGAGAGACCTCTGATCTTATCATTTGAAGGCCTTAAAAAAGAGAAGTGATGATTTCAGCTGTTGGAAGAGAGAATTTTCATCTCTACTTCTGCCAGCCAGCTCCTCTTGGGGAGGTCATAGAGGACCTTCATCAGAGTTCCCAGCTTTCAACCTGCCCTATGGAATTTGGACTTGGGTATCCCCACAGTCATGTGAGACAATCTTATAAAATCTCATAATATTTACAGATATCTCCTGTTAGTTCCGTTTTTCTAGAGAACCCTGACTACTACAAAGAGCATCAGATTTATATTCCTTTCTCATCATGATGAAAGTTCTTATTTTATCCAGTCAAGAAATGTCAGCAAACATTTGAAGGGTTCTTCAAGAGTGCAATTAGCAAGCTGGCCGTTACAGTTCTCTTCTGGTGGAATAAACAAGTAATTTTGGCTCAAATCACTGATTTTCCAAACTGTTTCCAAGGAAAGCTAGTTTATCTTGTGCTGCTGACTATTCTTATGCTCCTTATTCTTTGCCTGATAAAGAAGCAGTGGAACTATTCATTCATTCTTCCTGTGATATCTGAGAATTTAAAGTCTGACTTCTAGAAGCTAACAGTAGGCTCACTAGGCTAATTGTGATTCTAGAGAGGGAGATATGTAGTTAAGAAATCAAGAGATAAGGAAACAATCAAGATTCCACATACTGTATTTTTTTTGCAATTATTATAAATAAATTTGTTTTAGTTTTATACTGAAAGATTTATGAGCATAAAAATTCTATCCACAGTTTTATAATGAACTTACAGGTAAAGTAGTTTAACAAAGCATTTCAAGCCCAGTTGGGGGTTCATGAATATCTTTTGTGTTGTTAAACTTGGTTAGTCTACTTTTTAAGTTTGAAAGGCAGTGTTCATAAACTTTTCAGAGTAGAGCCAAGTACTTGCCTGACAGTTTCCTTATAGAAACATATTTGAGGAAAAATATGATCTCTATTTCAACCTCCAGGGTTCCCTGTGTTAGTAGATTTGGAAAGAGAAGAATAAGGATGTTTTGTGACCTGGAGAAATTCTCCAAGATTTTCTACGTAATATTTAAGTCCTGTTTTAGATGGCCTTCAAGTTATTGAGCAATTCATTCAGTAGCTGTTATTGAGTATTATGTTTCTTTTAATTAAGATTTATTTATTTTCATTTGTGCCCCCCCCCCCCCCCCATTGTTTTGCTCTCACTCTCTGCTCTCTGTGTGTTCTTCTGTGTCTGCTTGTCTTCTCTTTAGGGAACCGATCCTGGGATCTTCGGGAGTGGGAGAGAGGCGCTCAATCTCTTGCGCCACCTCAGCTCCCTGGTCTGCTGTATCTCTTATTGTCTCTCCTCTGTGTCTCTTTTTGTTGCATCATCTTGCTGTGCCAGCATTCCGCGGGGGCCAGCACTCCACACAGGCCAGCTTGCCTTTTGCCAGGAGGCCTTGGGAATTGAACCCTGGACCTCCCATATGGTAAATGGGAGCCCAATTGCTTGAGCCATACCTGTTTCCCAAGTACTATGTTCTAAGAGCCATGCTAATTGCTGTTAAGTGCAAATATGTTGTGTAGTAGAAATAATACCTGCCTTTGAGAGGCTTACTGTCTAGAAAATGGAGGAAGACATAGGAGTAAATCATGCAGTTAAGTGTTAGAAATTTTATAAAAAATGTAGGTTGCAGGAACTGTGGGAGGTTAAGGGAAGGAGAGACCATTATGCTTGCATTTTGAGGAAAAATGATGAGGAATATCTATAAAATACGTACCTGTTTAACTCCCTTCTAGCTTCCTAGAATTAGATATTGGTAATTAAATCTAAAAAATGCAGCAAATATCTAATTTTAATATTATTTTATAAACTTACCTTGGCCCTAAACAGTAACTTTACAATTAGGATAGATTTATCAAATTGTCTTTGAGTCTGCCAAAATGATGTGTTATAGTAGAAATTTGTCAGTTCAGCCAAGATGATTAGAGATCCACTTTCATGATCATTGCCTTCATTACCAAAATTAACAAAATACTTGGAAAAACTAATGAAGTCACACACACCCATTTAAATAATCATGAGACCAGGGTATCTTATATAATTTCAAGTCGAGAAACTGAAGTAGCTATCTATCTTGCATTGAGAGTAATTGTACTTTGAATGTGACATCAAAGCAGAACTCTAGTAATTAACCACTTTGTGGAACACTTCTTTTATCATTATGTTTGTCTTTGAAGCAGAACTAAAATAAAATGAAGAATTTTCAGTTTACTATAATTTGTTTCTGAAGTAGTTTGTAGCAATTAATTTACTGAACACAGTACATTCAATGTACCTGAATATTTTATTGCACGAAAAGCATGGTTCTATTTACTGCATTTTATATTAACTTTTTAACTATATTAATAAATATTACTTAGCATTCACATAAGGTTTTATGTTTCTCAGTATTTTAAGACATTTTATTACACAAGGCCTGAGATGGGTCTAATATCACTGCATCGATTTTTACTTACTCACAGTCTGTTTCTTCATGTCTCCACAGAATTTAAGAAAAAAATTTGGCAATGGTTTATATGAAAGTGAATGAGTAAGCCAAACTGACAGAAGCAGAATGAATGATATATCGCTGGTTACATCTGCACACCTGACAGCTTGAGTGATAACTGAGAGAGAGACGCTGGCCCCTAGCTGTATCGTATGAGTATACATCTCTGAAACTAGATCCTAGAAATAATGACTTTGACCACAAATGTGATGCCCTAATGTGTATTTATCTGCTTTATTCCTGTCTGAGCAAATTAATAAAATTATTCCATAAACAGAACTTATTTCACTGATGAAGTTATGTTCTATTGTCATTTTCTGTTAAAAGACATAAGAGTTTGCAGATGTAGGATGGTCAATATTGCCTTGCTTGATTCCACTCCGCCTTCACTGTATCCTACTCTTCACTTCTCCTTAAGTTAGTGGCTTATTTTTCCTCTTTCTTTATCTACTTATAAACCTTATGAACAAAAACCCCACTGGGCCCAGATTTAGAGTATTATTTATTTCAGGAAAACATAATCCAAAATCCTAAATTGATTTTGAATGAGGCCAATTCATTTATTGTAATGCATTTAAAAGATTAAAGGTGGTTGCTTTAGGGGTTGCTCTTCAAAAGGTAGGAAGAGATTATCTTCTTGCTAGGCTGTAGATTATTTAATAATTTCTTTATACAAGCCAATGAATGAAATAGTCAGCTCTATTAGACAGAAGAGTGCTTTAGTGTAGTACCTTATTTTGTGTTCAAAATTACAGTCAGCATCAGCTATTGCTTCTCCTATGAAGCCACTCTTTTTTGTTGTTGTTTTTTGTTTTGTTATTAACAATCAATGTTATCGATACATATTAATAAAGCATAAATCCATCTAAAGTGTACAACCAATGGTATTTGGTATAATCACATAGTTGTGCATTCATCACTTCAATCATTATTAGAGCATTTTCATTGTTCCAATAATAATTATAATAGAAAACAAAAAACAGACAAACAAAACTCATCACCTCTCAAGCTCTATATGCTTTCCCTGCCATACATAACTGCTATTCTCTTTCCATCCCTCTAGTTTATTTGTATTTCTACTTTGCAAAAGCAGTCTTATATATGCAATATGACCCATATTTGTATTTCACATGCAGTTTCAGTATGTTATACAGTCCCATGTTACACTTTTTAGCTTTCCTTCTAGTAATATGCATGACCTTAGACTTTTCCTTTCAACCCATATAATAGCTCTGCTAGTTACAAACACTATGATGTGTTTTAATCATTTCTATTTATTGCCAAAAATTAACAAACAACCTTTTCACCAGTTCTGCACAGATTGAACATCAGCACTCTTTTTGAACAATGCCAGAGGTCTAAGAAATCCTAACACTGATTTAGAACAGATGAACAGAACTTATCACTCCTTCTTCCCCTCTGAGTCATAGCCTACACGATTCTTTTATACCCAAGGCCATCCACAATAATGATAATCCAATATATAACCCTTCCTTTCTCATTTGGGATACAGGTCCCTCTTAGAGATATTTCAAGTTAAGAAACCCCAGATGTCGGAAACAGGAAAACTGAATAGAAGACAGAGACAGCTGCTGGTTAAAGATCACTAATCAAACATTGCATGATACCCACTTCAGTATCATGACTGTAAAGTGATAGTAGGAAGACTTAAAGAAAAATTATTAATGTGATTAAGGCAATGAATATTTAAGAACTGTAATTAAATATATTTGAAGCCATAAAATGAAATTTTTATTAAATAAATTTCAAATGTTAAAGGCTTGCAAATCAGTGAAGTTGCTGGTTGAAGTAGAGTTTGTTTACATTTTGTGTCTAAACTGCTGTTCCTGAACTCTAGATAACCTAATATGTGAATTATCAATGTGTACATCATTGTTTCAAATTGACAAGATACTACAGTTCAATTCTGATCTTTAAGAATAATGTTCGCTGACTTCCGGGAAGATGGTGGACTAGTAAGACACGGGAATCTCTTCTCCAGAAAAATAGCTAGAGGACAAGCTGAAACAGCCCCGAAAAAGATCTTCTAGGGTTTAGGTCAGCAGGTGAAGCCTGCACGCCACCCAGAGGAGAGAAGGACAGAAGAGGGAAATCGCGACTACAGAACTGTGAGTTGCAAGTAGCAGCTTCTGCTGCTGCCGGCACCCTCCCCTACACACTTCAGAATTCTCGGGCCCCTGGGCCTGCGACCACAGACAAAGGGGGCTTCAGGGATCTGCCACTCCCGGAAAGGGAGAGAGAGGGACACAGCCTTAGGCTGACTCAGTTTCGGACCTGAAATTTGGGCTGCAGAGCCCCACGGACCCTTCCACACAGTGGTTTGCCCTGGGAGCCCGGAAATGACTGGAGAAATCCGATCCTAGCAACCTCCCTCTCTTCTAGCCTGGACTAATTGTTGAGGACACCACGGGAGAGGGGAGAGAGAGCCTGGGGCTGACCCTGCTTTGGACTCCCAGGTTTGGCCTGCCCTGTACCGAGAGCCTTTCCAGGCTGGGTGGGGCGGCGCCATTGTTTGCCTTGGAGCCTGCAAGGGGCTAAAGATATACAAACCTCCCAATCTCCTCCTCTACTAACAGGGACTGATTATTGAGGATTCAGAAGGGAGTGGAAATATTTCCTAGTGGGAAAAAGGGGGGCGCTACGAGAGAAGTCTGGAGAACTGTCTCAGAAAGTTTGAATCACAGGGCTCCTAGCCCCCAGACAGGAAGCTCTATCACATTGATCTGGTCTGTGTCACAACAAATACTCTCTGACCAGGCATTGAATTGAGAGCAGCCAACAAGCGCCATCTCCTGGCAGACCAGGGAAGTACACATAAGAAAGTTAATAAGTAAGAGAGTCTTTTCCTGGCCTCTATAGCCTCCCTGCCCAAGGGTCTAGGAAACGACTCTACAACCAATTACTGGGTCCAGTGCCCAGTTTCGAGCAACCAGCAGAACAATCCTAACAATCAAGGTTGAGCCAAAAATCAAAGAGCAGTGGTAACTCACAGCCTCTTGCCACTAAAACCCCATAAAAGAGAAAGAGACAGAGCATCTAAGTAAAATACAAACTAACCAGATGCCTAAGCACCAACAAAAAATTATGGGCCATACTAAGAAAATAGAAGACATGGTCCAAGAAAAGGAATACAACAAAGTCCCAGAAGAGATGCAGAATTTGAGAGAACTAATCAGTGAGATGAGCACACATTTCCAAAATCAAATTAATGAGATGAAAGAGAATATAGTTAAAGAGATCAATGACATCAAGAAGTCATTGCGCGAACGTAAAGAAGAATTTGAAATCATGAACAGAAAAGTAACGGAGTTCATGGGAATGAAAGACACAATAGGAGAAGTAAAAAATACATTTGAAGCATACAACAGCAGACTCGAAATGATAGAAGAAAGAATAAGTGATACTGAGGACAGAGCAGCTAAAATTGAAGAGAGAAAAGAACAGAGAGAGAAAAGAATGGAAAAAATTGAGCAGGGGCTCAGAGAGTTGAATGACAACACAAAACGCAAGAACATACGTGACATTGGAGTTCCAGAAGGAGAAGAGAAAGGAAAAGGGGCAGAAAGAGTATTTGAGGAAATAATAGCTGAAAATTTCCCAACTCTCACGAAAGAAATGAACTTTCATGTCCAAGAAGCACACCGTACCCCAATAAGAATAAATCCAAATAGACCTACGCCAAGACACATATTATTCAGAATGTCAAATGTAAAAGATAAAGAGAAAATGCTCAGAGCAGCAAGAGAGAAGCAAACAATCACGTACAAAGGACGTCCAGTAAGACTTTGTGCAGATTTCTCTTCAGAAACCATGGAGGCGAGAAGACAGTGGTATGATACAATTAGGAAACTGAAAGAGAAAAACTGCCAGCCGAGAATTCTTTATCCAGTAAAACTGTCCTTCAAATATGAAGGTGAATTTAAAGTATTCACAAACAAACAGAAACTAAGAGAGTTTGCAAAAAAGAATCCACCTTTGCAGGAAATATTAAAGGAAGCCTTAGAACCTGAAAGAAAAAGACAGGAGAGAGAGGCTTGGAGGAGAGTATAGAAGAAAGAAAAGCAGAAAGGATAACCAAAAGAGTAAAAAGAAAGACAAAAATAAGATGACATAGGAAAACTAAAGAATAAAATGGAGGAAATAAATAGTGCATTTTCAGTAATATCACTGAATGTGAATGGATTAAATTCCCCAATCAAAAGATACAGGCTGACAGAATGGATAAAAAACATGAGCCATCCATATGCTGCTTACAAGAAACTCATCTCGGACACAAGGATACAAGCCGGCTGAAAGTAAAAGGTTGGAAAAAGATACTCCATGAGAATAGTAAACAGAAAAGAGCAGGGGTAGCTATACTAATATCAGACAAAACAGACTTCAAATGCAAAAAAGTGATAAGAGATGTGGAAGGCCATTATATATTAATAAAAGGGACGATCCTCCAGGAAGATATAACAGTCATAAATATCTACGCACCTAATCAGGGTGCCCCAAAATATATGAGACAAACTCTGGCAAAACTGAAGGGAGAAATAGACATTTCTATAATAATCGTCGGGGACTTCAACACCCCTCTCACATCATTAGATAGAACAAATAGACAGAAGATCAACAAGGAAACAGAGAACTTGAACAATATGATAAGCAAGTTAGACCTAACAGACATATACAGAACACTGCATCCAAACTCAGCGGATTATACATTCTTCTCAAGTGCCCATGGATCTTTCTCCAGGATAGACCACATGTTAGGTCACAATACAGCTCTCAATAAATATAAAATGATTGAAATTATACAAAGCACCTTCTCAGATCATAATGGAATGAAACTAGAAATCAATAACAGACAGGAAAAAAAGGAAATTTGCAAATGTGTGGAGACTGAACAACACACTCCTAAATATTCAGTGGGTCAAAGAAGAAATTGCAAGTGAAATCAGTAAATATATTGAGACAAATGAAAATGAAAACACAACATATCAAAACTTATGGGATACAGCAAAGGCAGTCTTGAGAGGGAAATTTATAGCCCTAAATGCCTATATTAAGAAACAAGAAAGAGCTAAAATCAAAGATTTAACTGAACAACTTGAGAAACTAGAGAAAGAACAGCAAACCAATCCCAAAGCAAAAAGAAGGAAAGAAATAATAAAGATTAAAGCGGAAATAAATGAAAATGAGAACAAAAACGCAATAGAGAAAATCAACAAAACCAAAAGCTGGTTCTTTGAGAAGATCAATAAAATTGACAAACCTCTCGCTAGACTAACAAAGGAAAAAAGAGAGAAGATGCAAATAAATACAATCAGAAATGAAAGGGGGGAAATTACAAATGACCTCACAGAAATAAAAAGAATCATAAGAGGATATTATGAGAAACTATATGCCAACAAACTGGACAACCTGGATGAAATGGACAAATATCTAGAAACTCATAACCAACCTACACTGACACAACAAGAAATACAAGAACTTAACAAACCAATCACAATTAAGGAGATTGACTCCGTCATCAAAAATCTCCCAGCAAAGAAAAGTCCAGGACCAGATGGCTTCACAGGTGAATTCTACCAAGCATTTCGAAAAGAATTAACACCAATCCTGTTTAAACTCTTCCAAAAAATTGAAGAGGAGGGAAAATTACCCAACACATTTTATGAAGCCAACATCACCCTAATACCAAAGCCAGATAAAGATTCCACAAGAAAAGAAAATTACAGACCGATCTCTGTCATGAACATAGATGCAAAAATTCTCAACAAAATACTTGCAAATCGAATCCAACAGCATATCAAAAGACTTATACATCACAACCAAGTGGGATTTATTCCTGGTATGCAAGGCTGGTTCAACATAAGAAAATCAATCAATGTAATACACCACATTAACAAGTTGAAGGAAAAAAACCACATGATCATCTCAATAGATGCAGAAAAGGCATTCGACAAAATTCAACATCCTTTTTTGATAAAAATATTTAAAAGATAGGAATAAAAGGAAAATTCCTCAATATGATAAAAGGCATATATGAAAAACCCACAGCCAACATCATACTCAATGGGGAAAGGTTGAAAGCTTTCCCCCTAAGATCAGGAACAAGACAAGGGTGCCCACTGTCACCATTGTTATTCAACATTGTACTAGAAGTTCTAGCTAGGGCAATTAGACAAGACAAAAAAATTAAAGGCGTCCAAATAGGAAAAGAGGAAATAAAACTTTCACTGTTTGCGGATGACATGATCCTGTATTTAGAAAATCCTGAAGTATCCACAACAAAGCTACTTGAACTAATAAATGAGTTCAGCAAAGTGGCAGGATATAAGATCAACACACAAAAATCAGTAATGTTTTTGTACACTAGTACTGAACAATCTGAGGAGGAAATCAGGAAGAAAATTCCATTTTCAATAGCAACAAAAAGACTCAAATACCTAGGAGTTAATTTAACCAACGAAGTACAGGACCTATATGCAGAAAACTACAAAACAATGCTAAAAGAAATTTAAAAAGACCTAAACAAATGGAAAGACATTCCATGTTCATGGATTGGAAGAATAAATATCATGAAGATGTCAATCTTGCCCAAACTGATTTATAGATTCAATACAATACCAATCAAAATCCCAACAGCTTACTTTACAGAATTAGAGAAGGCAATTACCAAATTCATCTGGAAGGGTAAGTGCACCCGAGTAGCCAAAAGTATTCTAAAAAAGAAGAGCAATGTGGGAGGAATTTCACTGTCTGACCTTGAAACATATTACAAAGCTACAGTGGTCAAAACAGCATGGTACTGGCATAAAGATAGACATATCGATCAGTGGAATAGAATTGAGAATCCAGAAATAGACCCTCACCTATACAGTCAACTGGTTTTTGACAAACCTACCAAGCCCACGCTGATGGGAAAAAACAGTCTCTTCAATAAATGGTGTTGGGAGAACTGGATATCTATAACCAAAAGAATGAAAGAGGACCCCTATCTCACCCCCTATACAAGAATCAACTCAAAATGGATCAAAGATCTAAATATAAAAGCCAGGACCATAAAACTACTAGAAGAAAATGTAGGGAAACATCTTCAAGACCTTGTAGTAGGTGGTGGTTTCTTGGACTTCACAACCAAAGCACGTGCAACAGAAGAAAAAGTAGATAAATGGGACCTCCTCAAAATTAAACACTTTTGCACCTCACAGGAATTTGTCAGAAGGGTGAAAAGGCAGCCGACTCAATGAGAAAAAATATTTGGAAATCACATATCTGATAAGGGTTTAATATCCAGGACATATAAAGAGATGTTATAGCTCAACAATAAAAAGACAAATGACCCAATTAAAAAATGGGCCAAAGTCTTGAATAGACATTTCTCCGAAGAAGAAATACAAATGGCAAAAAAACACATGAAGAAATGCTCAACATCACTCATGATTAGGGAAATGCAAATCAAAACTACAATGAGATATCATTTCACACCTACCAGAATGGCCACTATGAAAAAGACAGAGAACTACAAGTGTTGGAGAGGATGTGGAGAGATAGGAACACTTCTTCACTGTTGGTAAGAATGCAGGATGGTACAACCACTATGGAGGACTGTTTGGCATTTCCTAAAGAAGTTGAATATAGACTTGCCATGTGACCCTGCAATACCACTACTGGGTATATACCCAGAAGAACTGAGAGCAGTGACACGAACAGACATCTGCACACCGATGTTCATAGCCACATTATTCATCATTGCCAAAAGTTGGAAACAACCCAGGTGTCCATCAACAGATGAATGGATAAACAAACTGTGGTCTATTCACACGATGGAATATTATGCAGCTGTAAGAAGAAATGAAGTCATAAAGCATATGGCAACATGGATGAATCTGGAGGACATTATGTTGAGTGAAGCAAGCCAGACACAAAAGGACAAATACTGTATGAATGCATTACTATGAACCAAATATATCGTGTAATATATTGTTTGATTCACACACACACACACACACACACAAACAAAAAACAAAACAACAAAATTTTACATGTATCCATTACATTTAATTGAGAAATGTATAGATTTATTCATCTGTGTTTACTTTTTAGTTTTTATTGCTTATGTTTTCAATTATTAAATGTACAAAATAAAGTTAAAAAAAAAAGAATAATGTTCAATAAATGAAATGTACATCTCTAATTTTTAAAGATGTGTATCTAATCAGTCAGGCAAATATTGAACATGTGGGCTTAAAATTACAGATATGTTTTTTAAGTTTTTAAGTGTTGTTGGAAGAAAAATTTTGTTACATGTACATTTCAATTTTAATATTATTTTTATTTTGTATACTCAAAATGGCTATTCCATAGTGAGATTAAAACTATTTTAGGAGAAATAGGATTTGAGTAAGAGTAAAAAATACTATTTGGTGATTTCGTTAATGAACCATATCCTTTCACCCAACTTCCTTGACCACACTACCCTCCTTCACCACACACACCGAGCCATCACCTCCAGGCTCAGTTGGCATCCCTTCTTTACCCGAAACATATAGTTTACATTCTGATCTCCAGCATTTTGTGCTTGCTATTTCTTATGTCTTGAAAGTTCTTTCAAGAGGTGCCCATATAGGTGATTCCCTCTCCTTGCTCAAATATCAGCAATTCAGAGAAGCATTCCCTTTCTAAAGCACCCATCTATTTTTCCATATCTCCTTTATGTTTTATATTCCTCTTGTAGCACTTGGAAAAATTATACATTTTATGTTAGTTATTTGCTCACTGTCTTCTTTCTCCTTTTGAGGGCCTGAAAGAGCAGGTGAAGGACTCAAAACCAGATAACCTCCTGGTAATGATCGTTGATAAACAAAAAATAAATAAATTAGGCATTTTTGAGAATGGCATATTTGATTACCTTTCGGTATCATTACTGCTTGAAAAGAAAATAAAGGAAATGACTTAGATTTTTTACTTAGACTATCAACTCAGCCATGATCTCTCAAATTTTGAGCACTTATAGTCCCCCAAAGTGCTGAATCTCTATAGGTTTATTTATTTATTTATTCATTTATTTGGTTATTTATTTTTATTTGTGACATAGTCCATATAAATTATTTTAATCATAGTAAATTAGAATAAGAAATACTTAGAAAAGAGATTGTGTAAAATTCAGGTTAAAGTTATTTAAGATTTTCAAAACAGGGTTAAGCTGATTATTTGTGTCCAGGGCTAACATTATTCATCCTAAAGCTTAAAACTTAGCACTTCCCTATTAGCTTCCTTGTGACCATTGGGAGGTATCCATCTATCTCAAAATTTACATAGGCAGGCAGTCTATGAGCAGGTCAATTAATTAAGGACAATGGTATGCATGCAAATCTAATATTTTACAAACTGTATTGAGAAACAAGGTATGTATAATAAACTACATTAATAAGAATATATAATATCATTAGTGTTGTCAATTGTCCATGGAACAATTGCTATAATCAAAATACAGAACATTTCAAACATCCACAAAAGTTTCCCATGGCCATTTGTAGCCCTTTTCTCCCTCTGTCCTCAGCCCAGGAAACCATTTATTGATTTTTTGTCATTTTAGGTTAATTTACCTTCCCTAGATTTTTATATAAATAGAATCATGCAATATGTTTTCATTTGTATCTGGCTTCTTTCATTCATAATACTGATTTTTATATCAATCCATGTTGTCATGATTATCAATAGGTATTTTTGTTTTGTATTTTTAAATTGATGAAGTCTTTCATTGTGTAGATACATTGTGTTTGATACAGCACATTTGGGCTGATTTCATTTGTTTTGCTACTTTGAATGAAGCTGTCGTGAACATTTGTATACAAGACTTTGTATTTTAATTACTTTTGAACAAGTTCCCAGGAGTAGAATGGGTGGGTTAAAAGTTGTTTAAAGTTTTAGAAAATACCAAAAAGTTTTCCAAAGTGTTTTATATTTAATGAAATACTAGCAATGTATTAGAGTTGCAGTTATTTTACATCCTCTTCAATACTTGGAATTTTCAGGCTTTTGAAAACTTTATCCACTCAAATGGTTTGTATTTTTGTCTCATTACGGTTAAAATTTGCATTTCCTAGCCACATTTTAGAAACTTTGGCTGAGGATAGAAACTTTACTGACTCGAAGGATTAGAGCATAACTTCATACCAATCTGTGGCTGAATACTAAGCTATGCAAACACAGGTGGATAACCTAGGAAACCAAGTTGAAAATAAAAAATATGAATTAAAAATATAAGACTTTACAAACATCAGCTGCTGAACTCTGAGACGGAGAAAGATTCTGTAGACTAAGTCCATGCAAGCTACTTAAAAACAAACATAAAACAGCAAAAATAAATTCTCTTAAATGGCCTGTTTAAAAAAAAAACAACAAAAAACTTCTAAGATATGCAAAGAAACAAGGGATGATAGGTGAGCAAAGACCTTACATATCAGAGGGAGTTGCCCATGGCCAGGAAAATTTCTTGTGGGATGAATGAGAGTCCCAGGAAGAAGAACAAGAGAGAAAAGGGAATGCAAAAACATTTGAAGAAATATTTTAAAATCCCAAATTTGATGAAAAACATTAATCAATAGGTTAAGAATAGCAGTAGTCCCTACATAGGATAAACCCAAACACATAGACACATCGTAATCAAACTGCTGAAGAATAAGACTAAGAGAGTATGTTGGAAGCAGGAAGAGAAAAATAATTAACATGGGAAAGGATATACCATGCAACAGTAACATTAAGAGAGTTGGATTGGCTATATTAATTAAGTCAAAGAGATTTTTAAGGCAGAAGATATAAAGAGGGACAATTTGTAATGGTAATGAGTCAATACATCAGGAAGACATATAAATTATAAATGTATACATACTGAACAACAAAGCCTTAAAATACAAAAAAGCAAAATGACAGAATCAAGTGTAAAAAATTACATATCAACAATTGGTGTTGAATGATTCAATATACTAGTTACAGTAATTGACAGAAAAACCAACAAAATAATAGCAAGGAAAGAGTGGATGTGAAAATCACTATCAAACATCTTCATTTAACTGATATTTATAGAATACTTTACAAAAAGATAATAGAATATGCATGTATTTTCAAGTACAAGAAATATTCTCCAGGATACAGCATTTCCTTGGCTCTAAAACAAGTCTTAATAAATGCAAACATATTTAAATCATGCACAGTGTGTTATTTAACAACAAAAAAGAATTAAATTAGAAATCAACAACAGAAGGAAATTTCAGAAATCAAGCTCTGGCAAATTACACAGATGTAAATAGCCCATGGGTATAAGAAGAGATCAGTAGGGAAATAGAAAATATTTTGAACTGAATGAAACTAAAACTACACCATATCAAAATCATGGCATTCAGGTAAAGCAGTGCTTAGAGGAGAATATGTAGCTTTAAGATTTTATATCCAAAAAGAAGAAATGTCTCAAATCAATAATCAAAGTATCAGCACTAAAAGCTATTAAGTGACTCCAGTATTATACTGATACTAAAATCAGGAAAAATAATTCCCCTCCAAAATACAGACAAATATCCTTCATGAAATTAATTATAAAAGTACTTAAAAAATATTAGCATGTCAAATCTAGAAACATGTAAAAATGATTATAAATCAAGACTAAACGAGATTTATCCCAGTATTGCAAGGCTGATTTAGTACCTGAAATTTAATTAATTATATATATATTTAATATAATAATAGATAAAAAGCACATGTCATCTTAATAGACACAAAAAAGCATTTGATTGAATCTAAACACATGTTTATGATTAAAATAACTCCTCAACCTAAAAAAGGGCATTAACAAAAACCTATAGTCAATATCACACTTAACTGCTGACAACTGAACATATATCTCTATGATCAGGAAGAGGGCAAAGAGACCATTTCTATCACTTTTAGTCAACATTGTATTAGAGGCCTAGTCATTGTAATAAGGCAAGGAAAAAGCATACAAATTTGAAAGGAGGAAGAAAAACTGTCTTTATTCAAAGGCAATGTGGTCTTTTATATAGAAAATATTTGGTATAATGAATATTCCTAAAATTCAATTGTGGTTAAGTGTTGCACAACTACATAAAATTACTGAAAATCTTAGCACTGTGCATTTAAAATTGGTGAATTATGTCATATGTAAATTATACTTTAATAAAAATATTTTAAACCAAAGCATAGAGAAAAACTATTCATGTTGAATTACACTCATTGGGGAGAGCATTTGAAAATCTAGGTATAACCTTAAATACCAAACTGAAGAATTTTGCATTTATCCCATAGGTTGTGCAAGACAACTGCAAGATTTTGTGTTACAACAGTTCATGAGGAAAAAATATACAAGTATTAACTGTTCCGATGTGGTAAAATTTGGTGCTGACTGTGGTTGTTTGAAGCTGTATGTACCCTGGAAAAACATGTTCTTAAATTAAATCCATTCTAGTGGGTGTAAAACCATTAAGACTTTTTGACAAGGTTACTTCAGTTAAGGTGTGTCCCACCTCAAGCAAGATGGGTCTTAATCATATTACTGAAGTCTTTTATAAAAGAATGAAATACAGACAGAAGGAGAGAAAGCCACAAGAATCAAGAAGCTGAAATGGAACCCGGAAGAGAAAGAAGAGACCAAGAGATGTGACCATATGTCTTGCCATGTTATAATCTAAGAAAAAATGTTTGCTGGTAGCTAGTCCCAGAACAAACACTACAGTTTGGGGGAAGAAAGCATCACCTTGATGATGCCTTGATTTGGACACTGTCCCAGCCTCAAAACCATGAAAAAAATAAATTCCCATTGTTTAAGCCAACTGTTTCATGGTATTTAACTAAGCATCCTAGGAAACTAAAACAGCTACACAAAATCAGCTTGATTATTTAGGGAACTATGTCAAAATTATATATAAATCTGAGCAGCAGCTACAAAAATAGTTTGGTAGTATTATGAATGAAAAGGAGGATACAAAATAAAATTTCATGAAAAAGCAATCAATGTGTCAAGTTTCTGAAAGAACTAAAAGCAATGTTACTCAGAAAAAACCCCGAGATTTTAAATTTGTGAGTCTGGAAGACCATTGATCCTATTAACAGAACAGGAAAATCTATAAAGAATTAAAAAAATGTGAATGTCCAAAGATAAGAAAGGTTCTCATGAGGTTGCCTTATGTGGGTAAATAATTTTCAAGCCACTTATCATTAAATTGGGAATGAATCTGTCATTTAATGGTAGACAGGCTTTGGTTTGCCTTTATGGACATTAAAATGGCCTAGAATAAATATTTATTTTAATATTTTAAAAGTGTATTTTTTTTCAAATTATCTTAGAAATATTAACTATAACAGATAGCATGAATAATGTTACCAAAATAACTTGCTATTTCTGGAATAAATAAGGCAATATCATTTAAAAATATTTGCACTACTTGTTTGAAATCCAATGTACTATTTGATTGAATTGTCCCTCATTCCTACAATTGTTTTGACATAACAAAACTAATTGTTAACAAACTTAATTTTTAGATGAACTTGAATACATAAATTCTTAAACACTTTATTGAGATTCTCCTTTATGTTAAAAAAAAATTGAATGTAAAACTACCAGAGAATTAAGAAAGGGGGTGGTGTTGTGAAGAAATAACTTTATTCAGAAAGACATCTGACTTGTTATCTTGGAGTAACATCACCAACATGGTGAATTAAGAGATCCCTTGAAAAAACTTCCTCAGAGATTCAGAAAAATAAAGGACAAATCCCAATTGATTAGAACTCTGGAAGACGGCAGAGACTGGAGAAGGACTCCGGAAATGCTGAATTGAAGAAAGAGAAAAAAAATCAGGTAAGAAACTTCCATTCAGACCTGCCTATCATTTTGCCTCCCCTGACTTGATCCCACACAATTTGGGTGTTGCTCAGAAGCAGCAACCCAGATTCTTCCCTCCCACCAGGAAAACAGGCTATGAAGCCACTTAACAGCACTGAGTTAGAACCACACGCATATCCAGGCACATGGACCCAAGTCCACAGAGACCTAGGGTAGAATACAAGCCAGTGAGGAATGACTCATACAAAAGGTCCCCTAAGGGGCAAAAAGAGAGAGACCATGGCAGATGCCAAGTGGTGCATTTACTCAATCCAGTTACTGTCAGTTGGACCATCTAAACAAAAAACAGAATTTTCTGGAGTGACCCAAATCTCTAGATAAACTCCATCTCCCTCTGGGAAGGACACCTTAGTGGGGAAGAAATGGAGACAGAAAATCCTCGCAGAGAAAAAAGACGGGGCTTAAACTGATCTTATGTAAGACAGGAGAGTCCGAGAAGTGAAAACTGTGAGGAAAATGGGGTAGTGAGTGAGGGAGCCAATTTAAACAAATCATAAACACTGGGGAGAAAATTCTGCACAAAAACAAATAAAACAGGTCAAGAATCCTGGAGAAGGAACAGAGGAAAGAAAGTTTTCCCCTGGAAGTGAAACAATTGAACAAAATATGCAATCTTAAAAACTGTATTGTATATTTAGAGCAAATATCAGATAAAGAATCTGAACAGGTAAACATGGGCTACTCTAAATCTGAACAGGTAAACACTTTCTAAAGGTCCAGAATAAGTTGGACCAAGCATCAAAGAAGAGCCTTAAGACAAAGCTAATTAGCAATAAAACCCCAGCCAAGAGGGAGAAACTGACCTTCAGGGTTAACAAATCAAAATAGCCAAAAGCCAAGATATCAGCAAAAATTACAAGCTATACTGAGAAACAGGATGATATGTCTCAGTCAAGAGAACAAATTAAACCTCAGAGGAGATGGAGAATTTGGAAAAATGTATCAAAGCAGTTCAAATAAATCTCCTAAATTAATTCAAGGAGATGAAGGAAAATATGGCTAAAGAGACAAAAGATATTAAGAAGACAATGTATAAGCATAAAGAATTTGAAAGTATAAAAAGAAACATAACAGAAATTATGGGGATGAAAGGCACAATAGTAAAAATTAAAATACAATTAGAGACATACAACAGCAGATTTGAACAGGCAGAGGAATCAGTGAACTGGAAGACAGGACAAACAAGATCATACCATCAGAAGAACAGATAGAGAAAAGAGCAGAAAAATTAAGCAGTGTCTCAGGGATTTAGTGAGAGAATGATGTGAAAAAATATATACATCAGGGTTGTCTCAGAAGAAGAGAAGGGAAAAAGGGCAAAAAGAATATTTGAGGAAATAATGGCCCCAAACTTCCCAGCTCTTATTAAAGACTTAAATATACATGTCCAAGAAGTACAATATACTCCAAATGTAATATATCCTAATAATACTTGGAAGCATACAAATCATAATGTGAAATGTCAAAGATAAAGAGAATTCTGAAAGCAGCAGAGAAAAACAATTTGTCAAATACAAGAAATCTCCAATAAGATGAAGTACTTATTTCTCATCAGAAACCATGGAGGTGAGAAGGCAGTGGTATGATATATTTAAGGTACTGAGAGAAAAACTGCCAGGTCAAAATTCTTCAACCAGAGAAACTGTCCTTCAAAATGAGGGAGACTTTAAAATATATACAGATAAACAGAAACAGAGAGTTCATTAAAAAGAGACCTGTCCTACAATAATTATTAAAGGGACTTCTGCAAGTTGAAAGGAAAAGTTGGGAGAGAGTGTGTAGCAGTTTGGCCGTTTGATGTAATTATGAATTCCAAAAATAGATATTAGATCATGCTTGTAAACTGGTCCACTAATCTGGGCATTAAGTTATGATTTGGGTGTTAACTGGGCCACATCAGTAGGGTGTTGAGCCCCACCCCTTGGTGGGGTGGGAATCAAATATAAAAGGCATGGCAAAAAACAGTGTTGAAAAAGTTTTGATGTTGGAGTTCTGGTGAGGAAGGAGAGAAGCCCCAGGATAGAGACAAGCCATTTGCCTTAGAGTTCACAGTTGGCCTTGTAGAGAGAAGCAAAGCATAGAGAGCTTCATAGTCTACAGCTGATCCTGTGGAGGAAACAGAAGAGCTAAGCCAGGAGAGAAACACAGTCTCAGGAAGAGAGGAACCCAAGAAGCCTGAACCCTGGTAAACATCAGCAGCTGTCTTGCTCCAACACGTGGCAACAGACTTTGGTGAGGGAAGAAACTTATGCTTTATGGCCTGGTAACGGTGGACTTCTATTCCCAAATAAATACTCTTTATAAAAACCAACCGATTTCTGGTATATTGCATCAGCAGCCCTTTGGCTAACTAATAAAGAATTTGGTACCCAGGAGTGGGGAAGTGCTTTTGCAATTACCAAAATGTTGGAACGGTTTTATAAATGGATAGGAGTATTTTTTTGAGGAATTGTGAAATGCTTGATGGAAAAGGCCTACAGTGCTTTAAAGAGAAGATTGATAGTAATATGGATGCTAAAGAGACTTTTAATGATTCCTTAGAAGTAAATGATGAAACTATTATTGGAAACTGGAGGAAAGGGGATCCATGATTTAAAGTTGCAGAGAACTTATCAAGTTTAACTCCTGGTGTTATATGGAAGACAGAATTTGAAAATGGCTAACCAGAGCATTTAGCTGAAGATCTTTCCAAGGTAAACTTGTAGAATGTGGCTTGGCATCTCCTTGCAGCTTATAGCAAAATACTAGATGAGTGAAATACACCAAGGACTGAACTTTTGGGCACAAAGAAAACAGAAACTGATTCTTGAACTTCCATGTTCCTGGCAATCAAGTTTCCAGATGAAAGTGCCCCATTTGAAGACTTAGCTAAACCTGGAACTTGTAAATCAGAATGGAAGATGCAGTTATCTTGGAAAGATTTGTGGAAAGTCTTACTGTCTGATGGCTTGGACTGCTGCTTCTTGCATGCTAAACCAACAACATTTTTGAGAGTGCTGTATGAACAAAACCACTGTCAGCTTGGACTAAAGGGAACATGGAAAGGAAAGACTGAAGGAGAAAGAGTTTTAAGGAAAAAACCATGGAAGCTGAGATCTGGAATTAAGACATCACCTTGGGCCAAGAGAGGAGTCCCACCCATGTGTACAGAGAGGGTGAGTTTGCCCCAGCAGTTGAAGAGGGTGGATGTTCCCACCCGATGTTCAGGAAGAGTTTTGCTGCCCCAGGGTACAGGGAGGGTGGAGCACATTCCTCAAAGATTAGGGTGGTTAAGGTCAGCACCCCATAGGTTTGAGAGGGGTGCTCCTGTCCCCAATGGAGTAAAGAAGGCCAGGTGGTCAACCCATTGCTCTGAGAGGGTTGAGCCTGAATGCCAAAGGTTAAGGAAGGCCAGGTGGTCAGCTCGTTGCTCTGAGAGGGTTGAACCTGTATGTCAAAGGTTAGGGGAATGTTTTCTTCACCTCACTGTACTAGGAGGGCTAAGACTCTTAACCCAAAGATTGGGTAAGGTGTGGCAATCACCCCAACATTCTTGGAGGGTGAGGTCTGGAGCTTGTTGATACCCAGATGCTTGGTGAAGATGGAACCAAGAAAATGGCCATTGGGCAAGCCTGTGGAAAGGGTGGATCCCCATTTGTCCCCTAGGAGAAGAAACCATAGTCTTAAGAATGACTCTTAGACTTTGAAATCGAATGGAGGATGTCCTGCAAGTTTACTGAATTGTAGAGGACCCATGACTCATGTTTAACCTCCCAATTTCTCTTTATGGTAATGAAAGTGTTTATTCTTTGCTTTTCCATTTGTATATTGGATGCAGTTAAATGGTTTTGTAAGTTTCAAAGGTCTACAGCAGATGGGATTTTGCCAGAAGACAAACTGTATTTCTTTAAACAGATTATGATATTATTTTGTACTTGCATTGTTACTGATTTAAGGTGTTGTTAAATATTTTAATGTATTTTTGGAATTCAGAGTGTAGAGTGTAGCAGCTTGGCCATTTGATGTAATTACGAATTCTAAAAACAGATTTTGGATCATACTTATAAACTGGTCTACTAATCTGGGCATGATTAAGTTATGGTTAGGGTGTTAAGTGGGCCACATCAGTAGGGTGTTAAGCCCCACCCTTTGGTGAGGTGCGAATCAAATATAAAAGGCATGGCAAAGAACAGTGTTGAAGCAGTTTTGATGTTGGAGTTCTGGTGAGGAAAGAGAGAAGCTCCGGATAGAGATAAGCCATTTGCCTGATAGTCTACAGCTGGCCTTATAGAGAGAAGCAAAGCCTAGAGAGCCTCATAGTCTGCAGCTGACCTTGTGGAGGAAACAGAGGAACAAAGCCTGGAGAGAAATGCAGCCCAGGGACGAAAGGAACCCAAGAAGCCTGAACCCTGGCAAACGTTAGCAGCTGTCTTGCTCCAACATGTGGCAACGGACTTTGGTGAGGGAAGAAACTTATGCTTTATGGCCTGGTAACGGTGGACTTCTACCCTAAATAAATACCTTTTATAAAAACCAACCCATTTCTGGTATATTGCATCAGCACCCCTTTGGCTAACTAATACAGAGTGGCTTGGAATAATTTGTGGAAATGAATATAACTATGAAGGTTGATGAAAAGGGTAAATGCAAAACCCATTAGTAGCTTAACTTCAATATACAACTCTACTCTTAACTTCCCATCAGGGTCAGAATACAATTGAACAATACAAAGCCATATTTCCAGATAATGGACATACTAAATGTAAAGTGGTAAAGTGGGACAAAAGCAACATAAAGAGGGGGAATAGAGGGTTGTAAGAGCAGAGAGCATGGCATTCTATTGAAGCTAAGTTGATATCTTTTCAAATTAGTAGGTTATGTACATAGGTTGTACAATATACACTCCAGGGTAATCACAAAGAAAGTATTTAAAAAATATACAGAAATAGAAATGAGGAAGGAGTCAGTTGGATATATCATAAAAGATCAACTATATAGAAAAGGAGTTTTGAATAAAGGAAAAGAGAGACAGAAAAGATATATTAAAATACAAAGGAAAAACTGATAGAAGTAAGTACTGCCTTTACAGTAATAATACTGAACGTGTATGGATTAAACTCCCTAATCAAAATACACAGATGGCAGAATGATAAAAAAATGTATGACACAACTATATGTTCTTAACAAGAGACTCATTTTAGACCCAAAGACTCCAAAAGGTTGAAAGTGAAAGGCTGAAAAAAATATTCCATGTACATAGTAACCAAAAAAGAGCTGGGGTAGCTATAGCTATATTGGAAAAAAATAATCTTTAAGTCAAAAGATGTTATGAAAGAGAAAGAAAGGCACTATATATTATTAAAAGGGGTAAGCTTCCTAAAAGAAATAAAAATCATAAATATTTATGTCCCTAACATTAGTGCCCCAAATTACACGAGGCAAACATTGGCAAAATTGAAGGGACAAATAGACACCTTGCAATAATAGTTGGAGACTGCAATTAACTACTTTCATCAATAGATAGAATATGAAGACAGAAGATCAATACAGAAAAGTGAATTGGAATCATATGATAAATGAAAAAAACCTAACAGACATATACAAAGCACTGGGCTCCCAAACAGCAGAATATATATTGTTCTCTAGATCATTCTCCAGCATAGACCACATGTTAGGTGACAAAACAAGTGTCAATAAATTTATAAAGATTGAAATTATCCCAACCATCCTCTCTAACCATAAGGGAATGAAGCTGGATATCAAAAGGTAGAATCCACAAATATATGGAAAATCCACAAATATATGGAATTTAAATAACATTCTATTAAATAATCAGTGAGTCAAAGAAATTACAAGGGAAATTAGTAAATATCTTAAGATGATTGAAAATGAGAGCACAACATAACAAAACATATTGGATGAAATGAAGGCAGTGCTGAGAAGGAAATTTCATAACTCTAAAGAATTTACATTAAAAAAGAAGTAAGGGCTAAAATCAAAGACTTAACTGCACACCTGGAGGAACTAGAAAAAGAACAACAAACTAACACCCAAACAAGCAGAAGGAAAGAAATAACAAAGATTAAGGCAGATATAAATGGAATTGAGAATAAAAAATAGAATTAGAAAACCCAAAAGCTGATTCTTTGAAAAGATATATTAACTGACAGATTCTTACATAGACTAACAAAGAAAAAAAGAGAAATAAATAAGTTCAGAAATGAGATAGGGGACAATACTAGTGACTGCACAGAAATAAAAAAGATCATAAGAGGATATTGTGAACAATTGTATGCCCACAAATTAGACAACATTGATTGAATGGACAAATTCCTAGAAACACATGAACAATCTATACTGACTCTAGAATAAATAGATTTCAACAGACAAACCACGTGTAAAGAGATTGAATCAGTCATCAAAAACCTCACAACAAAGAAATGCCCAGAATCATGTTTGTTTCACAGGTGAAGTATACCATCATTCCAAGAAGAATTAATGTCAATTCTGTTCAAATTCTTTTAAAAAATTGAAGAGGAGTGAATACAATTTAACTCATTCTTTGAGACCAACATTACCCTAATACCAAAATCGGCTAAAGATACTACAGGAAAAGCAAATACAGACCAATCTCTCTAATGAATACATGTAAAAATCCCAACAAAATACTTGCAGATTGAATCCTACAGCACATTAAAAGAATTATGCACCATCATCAAAAGGGTTTTATCCCAGATATGCAAGAGTGGTTCAACATAAGAAAATCAATTAATGTAATATGCCACATTAAGAAAACAAAGGGAAAAACACATTATCATAGTAATTGATGCAGAAAAGACATTTGACAATATCCAGCACCCCTTCTTGATAAACACACTTTGGATATTAGGAATAGAAGAAAACTTCCTCAACATGATAAAGGACATATATGTAAGCCCACGGTTAACATTATACTCAATGGTAGAAAGCTGAAAGCTTTCCCTCCAAGATCTGGAAAAGAAAACGGTGCTCATTCTCACCACTATTATTCAACAGTATACTGGAAATTCAAGGCAGAGCAGTTAGGCATGAAAAAGAAATACAAATGGTAAAGGAAGAGGTACAACTTTTACTATTTGCACATGACATGATCCTGTATATAGGAAAAATTGAAACAAAGCTACTAGAGCTAATAAATGAACTGAGCAAAGTAGCAAGTTCCAAAATCAACATACAAAAATCAGTAGTGTTCCTATACACTAATAATGAGCACTCTGAAGGGTAAATCAAGAAAAAATATATTTATAATAGCAACTGAAAAATCAAATATCCAGGAATAAATTTAACCAAGGATGTATAGGGCTCATACACAAAAAACTACAAAACATTGCTAAAGGAACTCAAGAATACCTAAATAAAGGGAAGGACATTTCATGTTCATAGACTGGAAGACTAAATATTATTAATATGTCAGTTCTACCTGTAATTATTTAGAGATTCAATGCAATCCCAATGAAAATTCCAATAGTCTTCTTTGCAGAAATGATAATGTCAATCATCATATTTATTCAGAAGGGTAAGGGGCACCAAATAGCCAAAAACATCTTGAACCAGAAGAATGATGTTGGAGGACTCACACCTTATGACTTTAACATCAATATCATGGGCCTGGCATAATGGTCTGTCTTCCTTCACTAGGCACTGCCCTTGTATTTGGGGAATTCTTCATACCTATTAGAGAATGTAACAGAACTCCCCAGGATGGGAATTCGATTGATATTGATGATTGTATTTATGAACCTTTTCTTATGAAATTGAAACTTAGTCTAGTATTATATATTGTCTAAGAGTTACCTCTTAAAACCCTCTTTGTTGCTCAAATGTGGCCTCTCTCTAAGCCAAACTCCACATATAAATGCATTCCTTTCCTCCAGCATGGGGCATGACTCCCGAGAATGAGCCTCTCTGGCAGCGAGGGATTATTACCAACTAACAATGCATCCAGAAAAAGACCTTGACCAAAAGGGGGAAATAGTATAAACAAACGAGCTTTTCTGGCTAAGAGATTTCAAAGTGAGTTGGCAGGTCATTCCAGAGGTTACGCTTATGCATATCTCAGAAGGATCTCATTGACTGCCACACTAAACAGTGCCTCGAATAGTGGGCCTTCTGAGGCCTCTAGAGACATCCAGACTAATATAAGCATGGCAGACAATCTCAGGAATTCAGCATCCTGTCAGTGAGCCTTACTTTGGAATTTATGCTTCCCAGTGAAGCAGAGTTAGACTCATTTATAATTTCCCTATACATGGTTCTTCTGTTCCTTTTATTTGAACATATAATTAGTACTATACTTGATAAATCTATGTCCTGGAGACTTAAATCATTGGTCTGTCCATGTGCCAGTTGAGCCCTGAATCTCAGCAGAGTTGCAATACTTACTCTCCAGTTCATTGGACTCACCCAGGACAGCTAACAAGGAGATGACAATGCACAACACCAATCCCAAGGAACTGAGAGTGTCTGCAACCAAAAGCAAGATAGTTCCATCCATCTGCCCCATGAGATCTAAGTCCCTTCTCAATTAGAAGCAGAGTGGGCATCACCATCCCAAAATCTTCAAGATTGGGGAATGAACAATAGACTAAAGTAGATTTATTATTCTACTATACTCTTATTACTATTCTAGCAGTGGAAGAACTTTTATCTTGATATAAAGGCAGTGGCCACCAGAGGTTCTGAGGGAAGGAAGAGGAAAGAATAATTGTTATATGAGGGTATTTTCAAGACATCATAATTGTCCTGCATGACATTGCAATGACGGACACAGGCCATTATATATTTTGTGATAACCTACAAAATTTTGCAGTACAATATGTAAATCATAATGTAAACTATAGACCATGGTTAGTAGCAACATTTCAATATGTGTTCACCAATTGTAACAAATGTACCACACTAATGAAAGATGTTAATGGGGAAGAGTGTGGGAGCAGAGGGCGAGGGGTATATAGAATCTTCTATATTTTCGATGCAACATAAAACCATCTTTAAAAATAAAATAAGAAATGTGATATTAAATAGAAAAAAAATCAAAGCATATTACAAAGCTAAAGTAGTCAAAACAGCATGGTATTGGCACAAGGATAGACATATTGACCAATGGAATTGAACTGAGAGTTCAGAAATAGACCCTTACATCTATTGCCAATTGCTTTTGACAAGGCTGACAATTCCACTCAATTGGGAAAGAATGGAGTCTTTTACAAATGTTGCTGGAAGAACTGGATATCCATAAGCAAAAGAAAGTGGGAAGAACCCTATCTCACATGGTATTCAAAAATTAACTCAAAATAGATCGAAGACATAAATATAAGAGCCAGGACTATAAGACTTCTAGAAGACTATGTAGGGAAGCATCTTCAGGATCTTGTGTTACACAATACTTTAGATTTTACACCCAAAGCACAAGCAGGAGAAGAAAACATAGATAAATGGGACCTCCTCAAAATGAAAAACTTCTGTGCCTCAAAGGAGTTTGTCACAAAAGTAAAAAGACAACCTAATAATTGAGAGAACATATTTGGAAACCACATATCTGATAAGTGTTTAATACCCAGAATATATGAGGAAATCCTACAATTTAACAATAAAAGTGGAAAATATATTTGAATAGACATTTCTCCAAAGAAAATATACAAAAGTCTAAAAAGCACATGAAAAGATGTTCAACATCACAGTTGTATTAGGAAATGCAGCTCAAAATCATAGTGACATATCATACACACCCACTAGAATGGCTACTATTAGAAACAGAAAACTTCAAGTGTTGGAGATGATGTAGGGTAACAGAACATTCATTCATTGCTGTTGGGAATGTAAAATGTTGCAGCCACTGTGGAAGACAGTTTGGTTGCTCCTCAGGAACCTAAGTGTAAGAATTATGATATGACATAGTAATCTAGCTACTAGGAATATACCCAGAAAAATTGAAAGCAGGGACTTGAACCGATATTTGCACACCAATTTTCATAGCTGCATTATTTACAATTGCCCAAAGATGAAAGCAACTCACATGTCCATCAGCTAATGAATGGATAAACAAAATGTGGTATGCACAGGCAGTGTATTACAATATTATTCAGTTGTAAAATGGAATGAAGTCCTGATGCATGCGACAACATGGTTGAACCTTGAGGATATTATGTCTAGTGAAATAAGCCTGACACAAAAGTGCAAATATTGTATGATTTCACTGATATGAGTAATTATAATAAGCAAAATCATAGAGTTAGAATCTAGAACATAGGTTACCAGGGGATAGATCAGAGTTAGAAAATGGGGAGTTAATGCTTAATTTGTACAGAATTTCAATTTAGGTTGATTGTAAAGGTTTGGAAATGAATGAAGGTGATGGTAGCACAGTATTTTGAGTGTAATTGACAGCACTGAATTACATAGGTGAATGTGGTTAAAAGGGAAATACTTAGTTTGCATATGTTACTCAAATAAAAATTAAAAGATAAACCATAGGACTGTATAACACAGTGATCCCTATTGTAGACAATAGACTATAGTTAATAGTAAAAGTATAAGCATGTTCTTTCATGAATTATAATAAATATATGGCACTAATACAAGGTGTTAATAAATAGGATGGTATATTGGAAAACACCTAGTGTAAATATGGTTGATAGTTAATAGTAGTATTGAATAATCTTTCATAAATTATAACAAAGATAACTACTGTTAAAAATTAGTGCAATTATGAAAAAGTGTTAGCATCAATTATAACAAATATGCCACATCAATGCAAGGTGTTGTTGGTGTGGTGTTGTATGGGAATCCTTTATTTTATGAATAATTCTTCTGTAAACACACAACTCTGATAAAAAGTTTTTAAAAAAAAACAGCCAGTGGGAGTAGCCAGAAGCTGAAAGTCACTGAAACCTGGGAGAGATGGCAGAGGCCAGAAGATGTGCACTGTCATGTGGCAGAGGAAGAAAGCATCACCTTGATGAGGACTTGTTTTGGACTTCTCCTAGGCTCAAAACCTTGAGCCAAAAATTGCTATTGTTGGGAAGCAGCTGTGGCTCAATCAGTAGGGCTCCCGTTTGCCATATGGGAGGCCCCGGGTTCGGTTCCCAGGGCCTCCTGGTGAAGGCAAGCCCGCCCGCATGGTGTGGTTAGCTGACCCAGCGAGCACAAGCAGTAAGGGGGGGATAAATGAATAAAAAAAATAAATAAATAAAATTACTATTGTTTAAGCCACACACACAAAAAGAAGAGATCTGACCTTTGTCCTGGTTCTTGGGAGGGGGGATAATTTCTAAGTCTTTGGGATTTCCCAAGAGATAGGCATGCCTTAATTATAGTGGCTCATCCTGACAAAAACTGATAGTTTAGCCTAATGAATGTCTCAGGGGGATGGCTGGCCATACTGATAGTCTTAAACTGCGGTTGGCCATGCTAGCAGCACTAATCATATGATTAGAAGATTGAGACCTTTAGCCTTGAGATAGCATCTCAACCCCTGCAGTGAGTAGAGGGGCCTGGAGATTGAGCTCAATAATCTGACAACATGGGAATGATTAAATCAATCAAGTCAACATAATAAAGCCTCAGTAAAATCTTTGGAAACTAAATCTCAGGTGAGCTTTCCTGGTTGGCAATAATCTTTGAGTATTGTCATACACTGATTTGCAGAAGGGTAAGACATCCCTGAGAATGAGAGAGGCTTCATGTTTGGGACACTCACAGACTTTGTTCGATGTGACTCTGCATTTCTGATTTATGTCTTTTGCATCATAAAACCGTAATCATATAAGTATAGCACTTTTCTGAGTTCTGTGAGTCATTTTAGTGATTTATCAAATGAACAGGAGACTTTGGGGACCCCAAATTTGTAGCCAGCTGATCAGAACTGAGGGTGTTCCTTGGAGACTCACAAATTTTTGGCTAGTGTCTGAAGTGAGTGCAGTCTTGTGGAGGAATATGCCTTCTAACTGTGCAGTTTGACCCAACTCTGGGTAGGGATTTTAGGATTATGAAACATACATAAAAAATTGATTTTTAGATTATTTTTGTATACCTTTTGATTTTTGTGAGGCATCCATTTATATTGTAAAATGTAACACAAGCCTGTTTTATTAGTCAGTATACTTTGCATGTGCATTTTTTAAAGACCACTTAAGATATGCCCTCTATCTACTTTCTGAATAAAAAGAAAACAAGGTGGTAATAAAAATTTAACTTCTTTCTGAGAAAAATATCAAGAGAATTCATGAGATAACAATCAAAAGTAAAGAAAAGGCAGTCAACCATTGAAACTACACTGTGTAATTTGCATAGAGCTGTCAAGTGAATTCACTCAGAAGTGAATACAGATGGTAGAACAAAAGGCTTTAGTTTTAGGTTCAAAAACCAAAGTAAAACAAATTAAAAACCCTTTGTTTAAAAAAGAAAACTAAAAGAAAGGGATAAAAACACAATTGACATTGTTAGCACAAAACAGCAAATACTAAATGGCAAATATTAAATAGTATTTTCATCAGAATTTTCAGGTTGTGAAAAGCCAAGATTAGTAGTCTAAAAGGCACAGCACTTGAAGCACTTGGCAAAAGAGTAAATACAGGTTTACAGAAGGAACTGTAAATGAACATTGATATTTTCACTACTTTGGATCTGGAAAGGAGATTGAAGGTAACCCCAGAATTCCCTAGACACCACTAGTATAGGTATCTCTAAAACTATTACCAGTTTTGATTAGAATATGACAACTTTTTCATTTGAAGTTCATTTGGTTTTCATGTGGTTTTGACTTCAACTATTTCTTTTATCAAATGTTGACCACTCATGGCAGAAATGGTGGATTCTTCATCACTTCTCCTAGCAAATCCCTTAGCTCCTAGGCAACAACGTTAAGGGGATATAGGAAAAAACAGGGGAATTAATCTCACAATTGGGCATGTCCTCCAAAAGTGGAAGCTTTGATATGTTGATGTAATCATTTTAGACAAGTTTGGAAAAATGTTAGGGAAAGCAAGGTGCAAGTAAACCTGCAAGACCCATACAACAGGTGATCAAAAAGAGGTATTATTTTGCATGATGTCCCCCAATTGGCCCTGGTCCATCCTCTCAGTCTTTTTCTCCTAATGATGCCTCTGCATCATTATTTCTGTCTGTATTAGCTTAGAATATTTTTTCTTTAATTATTCCAAAAGGGAGAAAATATAATAACAGAATATATTGCTGGAAAGAACCATAAAATATTTCATGTCAGCTTTTTTATGTTAGAATGTGAAAATTCAGGACCTGATAGTCATTATGACGGTAGTGGTTTGAAGCTGTATATACCTCAGAAAAACATGGTTTTAAGTCTAATCCACTCTCTTGTAGGTGTCAATCCATTGTAAGTAGGACATTTTGATGATTCTACTTCTGTTAAGGTGCGGTCCACCTCATTCAGGATGGTCTTAATCCTCTTATTGGAGTCCTTTATAAACAGAAAGAAGAGAGAGCTAGAGTGAGAGCTAGAGCTAGAGCGAGAGCGAGCGAGTGAGCGAGCGAGAGAGAGAGAGAAAAGAAAGCTGAAAGCTGTGGAAGCAAGAAGCTGAAATCAATGAGACTCAGAAAAGAAAGGAGAGACCAGCATGTATTGCCATGTACCTTGCCATGTAGCAGAGGAGCCAAGGATCACCAACAGCTGGCGTTCAGAGGAAAACATTCATCTGGACATTTTCTTGGCCTAAAAACTATAACTTAATGAATTCACACTGTGGAAGTTGAATCATTTCATGGTATTTGTTTTAAGCAGCCTAGTACACTAAAACAATGACCTACATAAAAATCCCATTTCTGGCTTGTTTCAGAGACAGAGACAGAATCTCCTAAATCACAGTCCAAGATTTTTGATTGTCATGCTACTTGTTATTTTGAGTTTTTCATTTTCACCTATATTCCTATTAGAAGTCATTGTCCATAAGCAAAGTATAAAAAGGTATATTGTTTAAGAAATTCAGAATAAGAATAATTTAGTAATTGCTTATCTTAAATATGTGAATGGTTGGCTTATTCAATTATAATGGTATCTAATTCACTTTCCTCAAATACATTTTGAATTTAAACATCCAGAAATGTGTAAAAATGTTTAATTCATCTCCATAAAAATTTTATTTCTTTCAACATAATGTCTGTTACATACTTAATTTTGAGGGCATAACACTTTAACATATGCAATGCATATGGAGTTTTCTCTTTCTGATTTGGATAGAATTTCAAACCCAGAATTTGAATTAGAGAGATTAAATGAAATTATAGAATCACTCATTTTTAATATGATATGACATAAAAAAGTATAAAAGGTTTAATACCAAGTGTTTAGAATTGCATGGGTATAGAATCCTTTTTTGGTTATTATTATGGGTTTTATCATGTCCTCACAAAAAATTCATTGAAATCCTAACCCCCAGTACATGGACACGTGAACTTATTTTGTAATAAGATCCTTGAAGATGTAATTAATTAAGATAAAGTCATGCTGGAGTACAGTGTGACCCTTAATCCAATATGAACTGGTGTTCTTATAAGAAAAGCAGAAGAGAAACAAAAACAAAAACACACAGTGAGAAGACAGCCACGTGAAGATGGAGGTAGAGACTGGGGTTAAGCTGCTATAAGCCAAGGAATACCAAGGATTTTCAGCCACTACCAGAAGTTAGGAACAGGCAATGAAAGATTCTTTCTCTAGACTCTTCAGTGGGAGCATCGTCCCAATGGCACCTTGATTTCAGACTTCCATTTTCCAAAACTGTGATAGAATTAATTTCTCTTGTTTTAGGCCATCCAGTTTGTGGTACATTCTTAAAACAGTCCCAGGAAACCAATAAGATTTTGGTACCTGGAAGTGGGGTGCAGCTATAACAAATACCTAAAATGTGGAAGTGGCTTTAGAGTTGAGTAATGGGTAGTAGCTGAAAGAATTTTGAGGCACATGATTTAAAAAGCCAAGATTGCCTTGAAGAGATGGCTCATATAAAAATGGCCATTAAAGGTGCTTCTGTTGAGGTCTTAAAAGGAAGTGATGAACATGTTATTAGACACTGGTGAAAAAATGAATCTTGTTATAAAGTGGCAAAAACTTGGCTATATTACATTCTGTTTTGTAGAAAAGAGTATATTGTAAGTGATGAAATTACGTATTTAGCTAAGGATATTTCTGCCTTAATTTTCCAGGGCTGCTGTGATAAGTACCATATAATGGATTGGCTTAAACAACATGAATTTATTGTCTCATGGTTTTGGAGGCTAGGAGTCCAAAATCAAGGTGTTGGCAAGATTTAGTTCCCATTTCATGTCCACTTTCCTTTGTTTATAAGGACTTCAGCATTATTGCATTCAGACCCACCCTGATTCAGTTTGGCCACACCTAAACTAATAGCATCTTAAACGTCCTATTTACAGATGGGCTCACACCCATGAGACCAAGGGTTAGGACTTGAACATGTTTTTGTGGGGATCATAATTAAATCTAACACAATATAGAAGCAAATTATGGAAGGTGTGGCCTGGTCTCTCCTTGCTGCTTATAGTAAAATATGAGAAAAAGAGATAAACTGAGGGAGAGTTTGTTAAGCAAAAAAGGAACCAGACCTTGATAATTTGGAAAATTCTCATCCTATCCAGATAATGAGCTCTGGAAACAAAGCCAAGAATGTGGCTGGAAAATCTTTTCCCAAAGAGATAAGGCATGGGGCTTATGGTTCCAGTCAAGCATCTTAGCAGAAACAATGCCAGCTTGGACTGAAAGGGACAGAGATGGGAATAAATGAAAGAAAGAAGTTGGACTTCTGAGATTCTATATGTTGATAGAACTACTTGGCTGTGCACATTTCCTATCCTTCAGGAAAAGGCAAAATGACTCTAAGAGTGGCTCAGAGGCTAGCGGGGCTGCTGCTGCCAACACTGGCTCAGCAACTACGAACCTAGGGAGCAGGACCATTGCTTTGAACACAGAGCCCTGAAACCTAATGGAAATTCCCTTTTGGATTTCAATCTTGCTTTAGATCAGTGACCCTTTTATCCCTCCATTCTCTCCCTTTCAGAATGGGAATGTCTATCTGATGCTTGTTCCATTATAGTATTTTGGAAGCAGAAATATGTTTTCTAGGTTTCAGAGGCTAACACACATAGAGAAATTTTGCCTCAGGATGATCATAACAAGAGTCTAAACTGTATCTGATTTAGATGACTTAGAAGAAAAGATTTGGAACTTTTTGAGTATATTATATTTAAATGAGATTTTGTACTTACAGTTGATGCTGGATTGGATTAAGTATTTGGGGTGAATAAATTTTATACATGGGAAGGAAATGGATTTTGGGGTCCAAAGATAGACTGTTAAGAGTAGAATTGTGTCCCCAAAAAAGACATGTTAAAATTTTAATGCCAAGTACCTGAATGTGACCTCATTTGGAAATAAGAGTCCTTACAGATATAATTAGTTAAGTTAAGGTGAAGTCATACTGGGGTAGAATGGGTCTTTAATCCATTATGCCTGGTTGTTGTTATAAAAAAGAAAAGACACAGAGATGGAGACACACAGGAAGAAGTTGATTTGAAGATGGAGGCAGAGATTGAAGTTATGCAGCTACAAGCCAAGTAATGCCAAAGATTATTGGCTACCACCAAAACCTGGGAAGAAGCAAAGAAGGATTCTTACTCTAGACCCTTCAGAGGGAACAGACATCTATATTCCAGAACTATGAGAGAATATATTTCTATTGTTTTAATCCATCCAGTTTATGTTATTTTGTTTTGACAGCAATAAGAAATTAATACAGCTATTAATTAGTACAATTCTGACTTGGTCCAGTTAGTCAGCAGTCTTATTCATAAAAAACACATATTTCTAAAGTGAATAAATATTACTTTTTTGATTGTAAGAGAGCATACTATATCCTTGAATCTGCATCTGGAAAAAGGTAGATGATTATGTAAATAAATAGGGTTAAGCTGTTTGAATTTTATCTTGTTAATTGACTCATAATATAACGTAACCCCAACAGATGGTATGAAAGATTATTATCTTGTTGGATAAATGAAATACTATAATAGCTTAAGTCAAGATATGCCTGTTTGTATATGTTTTTGTCATATATGTATTCTAAAGTTGTTTTTAAAATCATTTCAAATTGTTAACCATCCCTCATTAACCTTATGAAAAAGATTGAAAAAGATGTATGTATGTAAGAATTATTTTTCTAAAAATAATTCACATTAAATTAATACAGGGAGCGGATGTCGCTCAAACTATTGAGTGCCCTCCTCCCACATAGAAGGTCCTGTGGGTACGGTTCTCAGTGTCTCTTGAAAAAAAAAAAACAAACAAGCAAAAACAAAACAAAAAATACCAACTCAGGGAAACCAATGTGGCTCAGTGGTTGAGCTCTGGCTTCCCACATACAAGGTCCCAGGTTCAATCCCCAGCCCCCGTTACCTCAAAAAAATAAAAATAAATAAAAATAAAATAAAAATAAGTAAATAGAATTCTTCCAGTAATGTGTGGCTATGCAAGTGTGTATATGAGAAGTGATTATTGTGATTAGATTATACCATGAGGCAAGATAAATTAGAACCAGACTATTAAAAATAATTTTCAGGAAATGACTTAAGTCTCCCCAAAATATTTTGCATTTAACATATTCGATTAGTTTCTTAGCTGTTAAAACAAATATTATATAATGTGTTGGCTTAACAACAAGAATTTATTGGCTCATGGTTTCAGGTTTCAGAGGTTAGTTGGCTTACTTCCTCCCAGGGATGGTTTCTTCTGGCTGGCCTGCAATTTTGGGGTTCCTTGGTTTCTCTGTCACATGGCAATGCATACGCAGTGGCAGTGTCTTCTCCTTTCTCTTCCAAGTTCAGTTGACTTCCAACTTCCAATTTCCTGTGATTATAAGTACTTTGGCCTTTTTGGATTAAGGCCCACTCTCATTCAGTTTGGGCAAACCTTAACTAATAATATCTTCAAATCTACAAATGTGCAAATCGGTGCAACCTAAAGGACTAGGGCTTGGGACCTTGAACATGCCTTTTATGAAAGACATGATTTGATCCAAATACACACCATTAAACAAAATTCTTTAAAGCCCCTTTTAAGTAAGCATTGTATGGGACTGAATTATAGAATTTCTGTTCTAGAAAAGATCTAGAACATTTTCTCAAGCCAGCTGTGAAGAGGGTAGCTTTCTACCCAATCATTTTCTCCATAAAGTCCATCATACATCAAAGATGTAGAAAGGATACAAACTAAAATCACTGCTTTCAAGAGTTAAACCCACAGAAATGCCAGTGATTCTCAATTTTTGAGGTTTCAGAATAGACTTCTGGATGTTATAGCAGAGAAAAGAGTTTGAAAAATAGATTTTGTTGTTGTTCTGGTAATGGTGGTAACTTTGATATTTTTTGAAAATTTCTAAAGACAGTCTTTCAAGTATATAAACATAAATATCTGAAGGTTTCAGGCATAGAGTTTATGGAATAAACAAAATCATTTAGAATAATGGAAAATTATATTAAAATCAGTTTTTCCTATGAGGGAATAATTAAATGGTTTAGGTCAAAGGGAAAGAAGAATTGAGGGAAAGCAAGTTATTTAGTTGTGAAAACAGGAAAACAGGCCCTGAACCCTGGCCTTCATCAACCCTTCCCCTCAGTTCCATTCCTTGGAATAGGGAAAGTCAGAAAATATCAGTTAAGGGGTATTAAGTATTATCTGAGAGATCATATACCATTCTTCTCAAATGACAAGTAAGGTGCAGGCATCTCTGTTTTATAGCATTCTACTGAGACAGAAAAAGAGTAGAAAGAGTAGCAGTTTGTTTTATCAAGGTGGAAGGGCCTGGGACAGTTCCCAAGCATGCTATGCACACAGAGAGTGAGAGAATATCATAAAGTTTTCCTTAAAAAAAATTCTGAGAGAGTCATTGATTCTAAGGAGATCTCATGGTAGGATGAGTAAGAAGCTAGTGAAACCAAGTAGTCATAAGGAAACATTCAGAGAATCCAGAAAGGATATCATTTTGACCAAGGTTGAGATTCCTTCTTCAAACCAATGATAGGAGACTAGGTTTCCAGAATTTAGAACCAAACACAAGGAGAATGGGAGAGAAGAAATCCCTGTATTAACTGACTTTTTAAAAAATTTGGTATATTTATAAATTCTGCTACTGTGTGAAACAATGCATCAAGATAATTTTACATTTAGTTATAGTCAAATAAAGTTTCTTTTGTGCACAAATGAAGTTTGCGGGGTGGAGATAAAAAAGACACATAATACCTTTCCTATATCTATCCAAGTGTTTCTTTTTCTGACAAAAAATATTTACTTGTTTTAAAACATTTTCTATTTTTTAGTTTATTTATGCAGGTTTTGTGATTTTACATCAAGGATGAGAAATTTCATGTCTTTTAACTTTCTTTTGGATGGTATTTTTGAAATATTTGTTAATATTTGTTCTTTTGGGGAAAGGATGTGGCTCAAGTGGTTGAGAGTCTGTTTCCCGCACAGGAGGTCCCAGGTTCCATTCCCAGTGCCTCCTAGAAACAAGAAAGTAGACAATAAGCAAAACAAATGAAACAAACAAACAAACAAACAAAAAACAACTCAGTGGCACCAGTGTGGCTCAGTGGCTGAGTGCCAGCTTCCCACATGTGAGGTCAGAGGCTCAATCCCCAGTCCCTGTCCCTCAAAAAAAAAAAAAAAAATTGCTCTTCTTTGTTAGATCTTATTCTTAAAAACTGAAGATCCTATACTAGGGTATTATTATTTATAAATTGCAGTGACAACCTCAACAAGGGCTGCCTTTTTGTTTTTGTTTTTAAGAGAAGTACTGTTGACTCATAATCACTGCCTCCAAACATTCATTTTGAACCTATGTCACCTGCACTAAATGCATTTCTTTCTTATATCAAATTATCCACATTTTTATATCTCCAACCTTATAAGTCATTTGATTTCAAAGGTCATCTTTCCATGCCTTTACTCCACCCAAATATTGGTTTTATTGTTAGCTTAATAAACATGTCCATTTTTACTTTTGCCTTAAAATACAATAATTCAGGGATTTTTTGTGGATCAGTCAATACAGTTGAACCAAATATCAAAGAGCTGTGAAAAAAAAATAATAAAATGGGCAAGACAGAGAAATCGGCCATTGGAGTAAATTCACCAACATATCAGATGCCTAGACATCAGCAAAAAATTACAAGCCACAGTAGGAAACAGGAAGAGAAGGCCCAGCCAAAGGAAAAAACCAAATATCCTGAAGAGTGTCAAGATTTAAGACAATTAATTAATGATAATCACAAAACTCTCCTAAATCAATTTAAAGAATTGAAAGAAAATATGACTAAAGAGATAAAGGATATTAAGAAGACACTGGGTGAGCAAAAAGAACAATTCAAAAGTCTGCCAGAAAAAGCAAAAGAACTTATGGGAATGAAAGACATGGTGGATGAGATTAAAAATACATTAGAGGCACATAAAAGCAGATCTGAACTGATTGAAGTCAGAATTAGTGATTTCAAAGACAGGACATCTGAAATGGAAAAGACAAGAGAACAGAAAGAGAAGAAAATGGCAAAAATGGAACAGGATCTCAGGGAATTGTATAACAATGTGAAACACAAAAACATATGCATTATCGGCATTCCAGAAGGAGAAGAAAATGGAAAAGAGGCAGAAAGAATATTTGAGGAAATAATAATTGAAAACTTCCCTACCCTTATGAAAGACATAAGGACAACACACCCCAAACAGAATAAACTCGAATAGACCTACCCTGAGACACTTACTGTTAAAAATGAAAAATATCAGACATAAAGAGAGGATTTTGAAAACATCAAGAGAAAAGCAAAACATCACATACAAGGGAATCTTGGTAAGATTAAGTGCCAATCCCTCATCAGAAAACAGGGAGGGGAGAATAAAGTGATGTAATGTACTTAAGGTATTGAAAGAGAAAAACTGCTAGCCAAGAATTCTGTATCCAGCAAAGCTGTCCTTCATAAATGAAGGGGAGTTCAGAGTCTTCACAGACAAACAAAAACTGATAGAATATGTTACCAAAAGACAAGAATTACAAGAGATACTAAAGAGAGTGCTGAAGCCTGAAAGGAAAAAAACAAGGGCAAAAGATTTGGAGAAGAGAGTAGAAATGAAGAATATCAGAAGGGTAAAAAGGTAGACTATAGTATGATACAACAAGAGAAAGCCAAAGATCAAAATGGATGAAGTAAGTAAAGCCTTTACAGTCATAATGTTGAATTTTAATGGCTTAAACTTCCAAATCAAAAGATACAGACTGATAAAATGGATTGAAAAATATGACCCATCTATATGTTGTCTACAAGAGACTAGTATCAGATGTAAGAACACAACCAGGTCAAAAGTGAAAGGTTGAAAAAAGATATTCCATGAAAATAGTAACCAAAAAGAGCTGGAATAACAATACTAAATATCTAACAAAATAGATTTTAAAGGCAAAATTTTTATAAGGGATGAAGAAGGTCATTATATATTAATAAAACGAGCAATTCACCAAGAAAAAATAACTATACTAAATATTTATACACTTAACCTGTGTGCCCCAAGATATATGAGGTACATATTGGCAAAACTTAAGGGAGAAATAGATGTCTCTACAGTAATAGATGGAGACTTCAAAACACCACCCTAAGTATTGGATATAACATCTAGACAGAGGATAAATAAAGAAAGAGAAAACTTGAATAATATAATAAATGAACTGGACCTAACAGACATCTATAGAGCATTGCATCCAAAAAACAGTAGGGTATACGTTCTTTTCAAGTGCTCATGGATCTTTCTCCAAGATAGACCATGTGTTGAGTCACAAGACAAATCTCAATAAATTTAAAAAGATTGAAATTATACACAACACTTTCTCTGATCATAACGGAATGAATCTGGAAATCAATAATGGACAGAAAAAGGGAAAATTCATAAATATATAGAGATTAAAAAACACTCTTAATAAGTGGGTCAAAGAAGAAATTGCAAGAGAATTCAGCAAATATCTTAAGACAAATGAAATGAACACAACATATCAAAATCTATGGGACACTGCAAAGGCAGTGCTGAGAGGGAAATTAATAGCCCTCAATGCTTACATTAAAAAAGAAGAAAAAGCTAAAATTGAAGATCTAACTGAACATCTGGAAGAAGTAGAAAAAGAACAGGAAACTAATCACAAACCAAGTTGAAGGAAAGAAATAGTAAAGATCATAGCAGAAATAAATGAAATCAAGAACAAAAAACAATAGAGAGAATCAACAAAACCAAACTTTGGTTCTTTGAGAAGATCATCAAAATCGTTAAACTCTTAGCTAGACTGACAAAGAAAAAAAGAGAGAAGATACAAATAAATAAAATCAGAAATGAGAGGGGGGACATTACCACTGACACCATAGAAATAAGACAGATCATAAAAGGATACTATGATAACTGCATGCCAAATAACTAGATAATGTAAATGAGATGGAAAAATTCCTGGAAACACATAAAAAACCTACACTGACTTTAGAAGAAAGGAAGACCTCAATAAACCAATCATAGGTGAAAAGATCGAACAGTCATCAAAAACCTCCCAAAGATGAAAAGTCTGGGGAAAGATGATTTCACGGATGAATTCTACCAATCATTCAAAGATGAACTAATACCGATCTGCTCAAGCTCTTCAAAAAAATTGAACAGGAAAGAATGCTATCAAACTCATTCTATGAAGCAAATATCATCCTAATACCAAAACCAGATAAAGATACTATGAAAGAAGAAAATTGCAGACCAATATCTCTAAGAAATATAGATGCAAAAATCCTCAGCAAAATACTTGGAAACAGAATCCAAAAGCACATTAAAATATTATATACCACGATCAAGGGGTTTTATCCCAGGTATGCAAGGGTGGTTCAACAGAAAACAATCAATTAGTGTAATAAACTACATTGATAAATTGAAGAAGAAAAATCACATGATCCTCTTGATTGATGCAGAAAAGGCATTTGACAAAATACAGCACCCTTTCTTGATTAAAACACTCCAAAAGATAGGAGTAAAAGGATGCTTTCTCAGTATGGTAAAGTACATATATGAAAAACCCACAGCTAGTATTGGTTGAAAGACTGAAAGCTTTCCTGCTGATCAAGAACAAGACAAGGATGCCCACTGTACCATTTATTATTCAATATTGTGTTAGAAGTTTGAGCTAGAGCAATTAGGTTAGACAAAGAAATAAAAGGCACCCAAATAGGAAGGGAACAAATAAAACTTTCACTGTTCGCTGATGACATGATCCTATATCTAGAAAATCCTGAAAAACCCACAACAAAGCTACTAGAATTAATAAACAAGTTCAGTAATGTGGCAGGGTACACGGTTAATACACAAAAACCAATCGCATTTTTATATACTACTGATGTGCAATCTGAGGAGGAAATCAGAAAAAAAATTCCATTTATAATAGGAACTAAAATAATCAAATATTTAGGAATAAACCTAACCAAGGACATAAAGGACCTGTATTCAGAAAACTACAAATCATTGCTAAAAGAAATTGAAGAAGACTTAAATAAATGAAAGGACATTCCGTGTTCATGGATTGGAAGATTAAATATCATTAAGATGTCAATTCTACCCAAACTGATATACAGATTCAAAGTAATCTCAATAAAAATCCCAACAGCCTTTTTTGCAGAAATTGAAAAGCCAAAATCAAGTTTATTTGGAAGGGTAAGGGGCCCCAAATAGCAAAAAAAAAAAAAAAAAAGTCTTAAAAAGGAAGAATGAAGTTGGAGGACTCTCTCTTCCTGACTTTAAAGCATATTACTTAGCTATAGTGGTAAAAACAACATGGTACTGGCGTAAGGACAGAGATTGACCAATGGAATTGAATCAAGAACTCAGAAATTGACCCTCACATCTACAGTCAAGTGATTTTTGACAAGGCTGTTAAGCCCACCCAGCTGGGCCAGAACAGTCTATTCAACAAATGGCTCTGGGAGAACTGGATAGCTATATCCAAAAGAAAGAAAGAAGACCCCTATCTCACACCTTACACAAAAATTAACTCCAAATGGGTCAAGGGCAAATATAAAAACAACAACCATAAAACTAGAAGAAAATGTAGGAAAACATCTTCAAGATCTTGTGATAGGTGGTAGTTTCCTAAACCTTACACCCAAAAAAAAGAAAAAAAAAAAAAAAAAGGGACCGCCTCAAAGTTCAACACTTTTGCACCTCAAAAGACTTTGTCAAAAGGGTGTAAAGGCAGTGTTTGGCAATCACATATCTGCTAAGGGTTTAAATATCCATTATATAGAAGGAGATCATAAAACTGAACAATAAAAAGGCAAAATATTTTATTTAAAAATCGGAAAAAGACTTGAATCGACAACTGTCCAAAGAAGAAATACAAATGGCAAAGGAACACATGAAATAAACATTGAACATCTCTAGCAATTAGGAAAATGCAAATCAAAACTACAATAAGATATCATTTCATAGCTATTAGACTTGGCTGCTATTAAAAAGTCAGGAAACTGTAAATGTTGGAGAGGATATGGAGAGTTAGGAACGCTTATTCACTGTTGGTAGGAATGGAGAATAGTACAGCCACTATGAAGGACTGTTTGGCAGTTCCTAAGGAAGTTGAATATACACTGCCATGGGACCCAGCAATACCATTGATAGGTATACATCCAGAACTGAGAGCACTGACATGAATAGACATCTGCACACTGATATGCATAGCAATGTTATTCATAATAGCCAGAAGTTGGAAACAACCCAGGTGTCCATCAACTGAAGAATGGATAAACAAATTGTGGAGTATACACATAATGAAATATTTTGCAGGGGTAAGAAGAAATGAAGTCGTGAAGCATATGACAACATGGATGAACCTAGAGGACATTATGTTAAGTGAAGCAAGCCAGACAAAAAGACAAATACTGCATGAATGCCCTATTATGAACTAAACATATTATGTGAAATATAAATGTATTATGTGAAATATGAATATGGGTAGAATTACATATATAAGACCATTTTTTCTTTGAAGCTGAGCAAATATAAGATAATAGTACAAAATGCTAATATCAGACAAAAAAAAAAAAAAAAACCCAACGTGATACTAGGTGAAAGAGATCAGACACAGAGTACTACTTATTGTATGATTCCACTTATATAAAATGTAAATATAAGTCAATTTATAAAGTTAAAAGGAGATTAGTGGTTATGTAAGTCTGAGGAAAGAATGCTAAGGGGTGTGGAGTATTTCTTTTTGGAGTGATGAAATTGTTCTAAAGTTTTTGAGATGTTGAATGTACAACATTATGACTGTACTAAAAGCCATTGATTATAAACTTTGTATAAAGTAGCCAGAAACAGCATCTATGTGCAGAAGCATAGGGAGATTGAGAGGTGAAGAATTTTCTTATTTGTCTGCTTTTTTGTTTATTGCTAGTATTGAAATGATGAAAATGCTCTAATAATGATTGAAGTGATGAATGCACAAATATGTGATTATAGCAAATACCAATGATTGTACACTTTGGATGAATTGTATGCTTTATTAATATGTATCAATAAAATTGATTTGTTTAAAAAATGCTATTGGTTGCTTCTTAAATGACTTGGGGCTGTAAGCTATAATAAAGCACTTTAAGAGTTATGATTATCAAGTAAGAGAAGCATATTCTAATTACTAATAAACCTTTACTACTTTTTTTAAAAAATTGAAAACTAAAAAGAGCATATTTTTTAAGCCATAACATTTAAAAAACTATTTCATCAAAAAATTCTATAATTTTATTTGAGTTTCATATTTATCTTCTCCCTTTAAATCCAATTTTATGTTTCTTTATTATACCATCTTTTATCCCAACTATTTGCCAACTGCAGATACCTGGTAACTTATGAATTTTAATAGCTGTAATATGGTTTTTGGAAGTTACTTTATAAAAAAGAAATAAAACCTACCATGCAATACAAAACAATATGATGACTATTCTTGGACTTGACATGGTAAATACCAAAGGAAGAAAGTTCAGAGAATATGTAAGCATTTGGTGTAAGACAATAATTCTTTTAATCCGGATCCTTATAATTTGCCCTGCAATTAAGTAATTTATTTTTAGTTCCTGAACATCAATTCATACAGTTTAAAATGAATAATGGTATTGCTAACTTATAAAAAAATCCCAAAAAGATGACAATGTTGGACTCTGCTTATCCTTCTTTAGTTTCAAAAGCCATTAATTTCCTGTGGGAAGATGAACTCTTTGATGAACTTAAAACTAGCAATGCAAGTGGATCAATATTTATCAGAGTTTTGATCATTTTCGTATGTAAAGCTTCAAGTAATTGTATAAAACTTTAGAAAAGGAACTGTGACTATGATCTATTTACCTTACAGTTTCAAAAAGAAATTCAAAATGAAAATTTAAGTAAAGACATGGAAGTTTTTCGTGGTTCATGAAGCAAAACTTCAGTGTTAGAGAATGACTATTACAACATCAAGAAACATTGAAAATCTGAATTAAGGGTACCATATAAATTGCAAGATAAATCTGGGCTAACATGAGTCAGTGGGGTAAACAGTCAACCATTCACAGAACAGGTCTCTGAGGCTGCAGTATCCTGCATGGAGAAAATATACAATATAAATATTTAGAAGTTAGAACATTTTTCTTTCACTATTGTTCCTTTATAGCCTACACACAACTTTGGCAATTAGGCTAATTATACAAATCAACAGAAATTATAATTACTAAGCTAATAATAAAGTATTTAGTATGATCCTCTAATATAAAGCATCTAAAGAGAAGAAAATATGCAACCTGTCTCAGGGTAAGGCTACTCTGTAATCAATCTTTCCTTTTTATCTCCATTCCTCTGCTTGTGATCAAAGATATCTTTGTGTAATGCAAATAAAATAATTCCTTATTTAAAACATTTGCCATCTGGATATGGTTCAAGCTGCTTAGCATATAGGACTACGCCATCTGGGACCAGTGTGTCTTAACGGCTTCATTTTCAGCCTGTACCAAGCTAACAATATGTCTGATCATAGTGAATATCTCCTTAAACTGGTAATATGTCATATTCTTTAATGTCTTTCTTGCCCATTTTTCTTCCTTAGTCTGCTATTTACTCTGAACTCCTATTCTCCTTTTAAACACTTAATTATTCAAATATTCATCTTCTGAGATGTTATCTCCTAAATCTTTATGAAGAAATGGGAATTTCCTAACCTGTTTTACCATAGAATTTTGTACATAATTCTATTAAACATTAGCTAGATTCTACTACAATTTTTGCTTTGGAATATAAGGTCCACTGTTATTATAAATTTTTTCTTTTCCTGAACAGCGGCTATATATCTTCCAGCTCCTGTAATCGACTCCACACTTAATCCACGCCAGGAGTACAGGTCTGTGTAGGTATGTGTGTGTGTCTGTATATTGATTCAATGAAAAATATAAATATCATATATTTGAAATAACTTAAGCAACAGAGTTAGAGCCTTAAGTTTCTATCCATTTAAATTTAATATTAATTTTATTAATTTTAATCATGGTAAAGTACTAGAAATATAAAACTATTGCTACCAATAACATGATGTTCTAGAAGAATTTTTTCACATAAAGCAAGGAAGACATGTTTTAAGTTTTGCTGGGGAATGCTTGGAAATGTAGAAAATTTGAGGAAGAAAATAGAACCTCTATAATCCCAAAAAAGAGGTGACAACTCATAAATTTCGTGCTTTTTCTTCACTTTTGACTAAGGAAACCAGTAAATTCCAGTCATGCAGGAGTGTTTTCTTTAGCATGCAGACATTATAGTGCTGCCTTTAAGTGGTGACTAATTAGAAGAAAACATTAAGAGCATCATAACAAGTTACATTTTCCTTCAAAATTAAAATTAAGAATCCTCCAAAATGTAACATCCTTTTAAACTTTTATACTTGATTTTTTTCATGTTTATATCCCAGGGAACATTTACTAGTTTCCTAACAATATTAAATGGGAAAACAGTCCATATTAATGTCAGGAGCATGGTATCATAAAATAATGAGTGACTCTAATAATGTTAACAAGTGACTAATCAGTATTACTATGCTATCATACTTTCTTTGACATAATAAATGGTTCAACACACATATCAAAGAGTTTTTGAAAATAGCCTTATGAAAAATGAAGTTCAAACTGAGTACACATGTGATTCTAAAAAATAAACTTCAAGATTTTTATAATACAACTCATGTACTCTTGCAGAAAAATTAGAATGTAGAAATAAGGAAAATTAAATAAATATTTCTTATGATATTACCTTTCAGAGAACCTCCTCACTGTTAATATTTTGGAATGTTTATTTCCATGTTTCTACTGTTTATCACAAACATAGAAAAAAATACCAATCTGTACACTTTGTTTTTGTAAGCATTTTCCCTAATTATTCATATAGAATTTTAGACATATCTGAAATGATACATATTAAGCATCATGATGTATCTACTCCATGCATATAGTAATGAACCTCTCACCTCTCTTTCTATAACTTCTGCTACCACCCTAATTCAGATGCTCATTATTCCATTACCTCTACCTTATTCCCAAATACCACAAAATGTAGTTTCAGATTTGGAAACCAGTAGTTTATCTCTGAAGAAACCATTTCCTGCTCATAATTTCCTACACAAGCCAAATTAGATCAAGTACACCTTTTATAAAATCTACATTTTTAAAAATTTCATCACCTATTTCTCACTTGTATATGAGCAGCCAAACAGTACCACCTTCCATCCTGAAGAATCCATACTTTTCTGATTTGTTGCTTTTTTAAAAAAGCAGTTATTTTATGTTATGATACGTTTATAGCTCAAATTCATTGATATTAATCATATTCACAATGCTGTGCTACTATCACCACCATCTATTATCGAAACTTTTCATCACCCCAAACAGAAACTGGACCTATTAAACAATAACTCCCCATTCCCCTTCTCCCCAGGTCCCTGATAACCTGTAATCTATTTTCTGCCTCTGTGAATGTGCTTATTCTGGGTATTTCATAGACGTCAAATCAAACAATATTTGGCTCTTTGTTTCTGGCTTATTTCACTTTGCTCATGTTGTTTCTTCTAACTTAAATGCCCTTATCCAGTCATCTTGTCCCTCTGTGGAAATGTTGCCATCATTCATGACCCATGGCCAATGATATCTTTCAAGGTAACTGGCAGGGTTTACGTTGCCACAGGGGTTTCTCCCCGCCTTCGATCACATAGATTTGTATATTTTAAGAACATTTATCATAGATAACATCATCTTATTATTATGTATATACTAATTTGTTTTATTATATTTATTATTAAGTATACATTAATTCTATCCCTTCTATTACATAAATGCATGAAAACAAGGAAATCAGTCTCTTACTGATCTTTTTATTATATCTTACAATGCTTTGTATATAGAAGTGCTTAATAGATACTTGTTTATTAGAATTTATGGAAATTTTAAGAAGCCTGGTTTAAAGCTATAATTTGGGTCATTAATTTTCCACCATTTAAAATTTAAAATAACTCTATTATGGAAAGAAATTGTGGATAGACTCCATGGTTTAAATTGAATTTTTATTTCATTTTAAACACAGTGTCAGGGTCATTTATATCCCCCAAATCAATACTTAAAAAATGCATTAATCTTTACTTAACAACTTAGTTACTCCCATTGCATGTATATCTATTTTGTGATCTAATAATGTGAGCATTGCCAAAGGAACAGTGCTCCTGTAGAAAACTGCCTAATTCTTATCTTCACAAGCAGAGCTGTTTTAGCTTTCAGTTATTATCACCCATTGATTCCCAGATTGTGCATACAGTGAGAAGACTATAAAAGCATCTAAGTCTAGCTGGCTACACAGTGGTGGAGACACTGCTAGAGTGACAACTCCAATAGTCCTGGTGAAGGGAGGAAGAAGCTGGGATGTTCAACAGCTTAGACAGGAGACAAGGGGTAAACCAGCACTCCCAGTTGTGTGTCTCTGAATTTAGAGATTATTTTTTCCCACATGGAATTAGAAAGACCCTACCCCGGTAAAACAAACAAAGAACAACAACAAAAAACACAAAAACAAATGAACAAACCTAACAAAACAAGTTTATCCAATCTTAGGGAAAAAAGATGGACATCAACCTCAGCTGCTTAAGATGTTTGAAGCTCTTTTGCAGAATAGCTTAGGTCAGTGGTTCTTAAAATGTGGTTCCTGGATCCATGCTCAGACCCCAACCAAGACGTACTGAATCAGAAACTCCTGAGGTGGGGCCCAGCAATCTGTACTCTAAGAAGCCCTACCGGTGTTTTGGATGTCTGCTAAAGTTTAAGAACCACTGACTTACATGGTGGTGGAAGAAGGAGAAGTTCAATACAGTCTAGACCAGGGGTCGACAGATTTTTTCTGTAAAAGACCAGATAGTAAATATTTCAGGATTTTTGGCCCATGCAGTCTCTGTCCCGATCACTTAAATCTGCCATTATAACACAAAAGCAGCCATAGACACTACATAGATAAATGACCACAACTGTGTTTCAATTCAACTTATTTTTTTACCAAAACAGGTGATGAGCTAGATGTGGACCACAGGCTTTAGTTTGCCAAACCCTGGTTGAGATGTCTAATAACAATGGGGGTATTCTTATTTATTTTATTATATAAAACACTATAAAATAAATTATGTAACGATTTTATTATGGTTATTAAATAAGAAAACATAGAATCATCTACATTTTATAGGAAAATTATGATTATCCTCATTTCCTAGAAGAGGAACTAATACAAAGAGAGGTTAGTTATGTCTCTAATATCTCCCAAGTAGTTAGTTGTGGAACCTGCAAATTTAAGTTTGACACTAAAGCCCCTCATATGTACACTAAGACTTCATTTCCAATAAAGAAATGAAATAGAGTTCAGAAAGATTTGATAATTTTAAAATGTTAGAAATTAAGCAAAATCTGAAAAAAATAAATATAAAATGGCCATTAAGTGTACTAGAGGGCTCAAAATAACTTGTAATTAAAGAAGCAAACCAAAAACATATGGTAGCTTTCACTTATCAAAATGTTTAAACAATGCATGGAGATACAGCACTGTTGGTAAGGTAAGAAGAAATAGTTGTGTACTTTGTGCACTACCAGTAGAAATTTTAAAAATCTTAAAATATAAGACATTTTGGCATTATTTATCGAAATGTTCAATGCATGAATCTGTTTTTACCCAGTCATCATTCTTCTCAGAATTTCCTTTCTACATATATTCAAAAATGCACTTCATGTAACAAAAGTATGTTCATTATACTATATTTTTAATATAATAATTGCAAAAAGCAATTAATCAAATAAGGTAAATCTTTATGATGAATTCCAAGCAGTTTTAAACAAGAACTATGTAGACCTACTTTTAACAATTTGGAAAATCCACAAGATAATATACAGAGAGTGAAAATCAGGTACTTATGATAGATCACATCATTATCCTCAATTGTTCACCATGCCCTGTATTCATGACTTTCACCATTTGCTAGGTGTGTTTCTGTTTGTATCTAGCACATTGACATGAGATCTTCAGTTCCCCTGGATTCATGAGGAGGATGAGCTACATGTGGAGCCGAGACCAGCCTATGGAAGCTGACCCCCAGCACACGTCGAAAAGGCTATAGAAGCCCAGCTGAGAGGAGGAGAGTTGCCTAGCTGAGTCTACCTTAGATCAGTCAACCTGAAAATCCATGAGATTTTACAATTGCTATTTCAAATCTCTGAATTCTGGGTTGGTTTGTTATACAAAAGTTTTGGAACAATGGTAACTGCTATAAGACAGAATACTTCTTTGGCATGATCAATTTGGGGGCACATAAAAAACATATTATATAATATATGTATGTGTGTACTTCTTTGGGTAATTTGTTTATGCACTATGGTATTTTATTTGTTTTATTTTCCTGGAAAGAATCACAAGAAACTGTTAACAGTATTTAACGCTGGGAAATTTAAGTGCTGGGATCAGGTAGGCTTGCTTCCATAAAGTAAGGGAAGTGAAGTGCCTTGGGGTGATGGAGAAAGGTGTTGTTAGGAAGATGTTCTCTAGGCTCTTGGATAAGGCTGGGTTGCAGTATGATAAATGTCAACAGAAAACTACGGAAGGTAACCTCCGTTGCTAGTGGTGTGCTGGTAAATGTTAACATACTAGCTCTCCAGGGGGAAACAAGTCCTGATTTGTAGGATTTGCCAATATTCCTAACACAAACACTCTTTCAATGGCCAATTTAAAGCTACCAAGAGGAGTCACTGAACACAGAGTTGGGGAAAGATGCACACATCTGGCTCTTAGGTAAGTTGGCCCCAGCATTCCACCACTTACAACCTCTCTCTTGGACAATCAAGAATGCAAGGTCTCTGGCCCTGGACGGGTTCTCAAGAGCTGTGGTTAGTAAAATGACAGGCATGAGGAAGTAATAGAGTTCAAGAAAAATCAATAAAATAGATACTGGAAACAAATGGGGAAGGGCAAAACATTAAATACAAAAAGAGAGGGCCACACTTGTGGGAGATGTTTGTGTGGGATGTGGTGGGAGGTGTGGGAGGTGGGCAACATGGGAATCCCAGTGGGTTCCATGTAATATTTTGGGTAATCTAAGCACCTCTTAAAATATATTTATATATATATAAATAACATTTTTATAAGCAAATGCACATATATGCATATATATTTATATATCATTTTACAAATATTGGTATGTATTGTGAAAATTTTGATTTTTACCCTCAATAAAAAATAAATAAATTAAAAAAAAAAAAGAATGGGCAGAAAGAAAAACAAAAACCCCAAACCTTCTCTACACAAAAGTTCTCCAATTGAGTTTAGTAAGACAGAGCAAAGGCACTGGAGCAGAAAGTGAATACAGGAAAGATACACAAGAAAGTTCAGTGCACAGTAGCTTTTATATGGCACCTGTGACTTCACCTAAGGACAAGACAGTATTTACTAATGGGCTGAACTGGTTTGGATAGTTATTTACTTTAACCACTCTTATCACAGTGAAAGTGTCCTGTGTGGGAAAAGCAAAGAATGGAAGTGTATAAAGGAGGTCACCCTTCAGCTTTCATAAAGCATGAGAGCTCAGCACTGTGAGTCATTTAGCGGCAATTGGGTAACAGCTACAGACAACTGGAGGGGGAAATAGCCATCCACCTGTTAAAGTCAGAGATAATATTTGCATCCCATTTATATAGTTTAATTATTTCTGAAACAAAATAGATGTGGATAGTAGAGATTTAGTTATTTCCTACAAGGATTATTTTCTAATTTTACACAAATAATTTACTAAAAAAAGTATATTACATTCCTGCAGTGTACATACATGCTAGATAAAGACTCAGGAAAACATCATTGCATAGAGTGAACAACCTCAGGAGACAGACACATTATGAGTTATAATAAGTCACAAGTTTTCCCAGGCATTGAAGTCATAAGAACCACCTTTATACCTTTTGGGAGAGAGTTTGCACCAAAGAAGTAAGGTCTTGGATTTTCATGTCCATGATAATGTACTTTAAGAATACAAGCAGGCACCCAGTTTCAGCTTTTTTTAGTGTGGTTCTTTCAGATATGATGATCTTTGTGACAGACTGCTATAGTGGAAATAAAATTAAACTATTCCTTTCAGCAGAATTGGTAGACAAAGTGGATCTATTTTTCCAAGAGCATTTGTGGTAGATTTATTATTTCACCTTTCCTTGCTCTTGATAGCTATTTGAAAGAATGATTGTTCCATTTTAAAGTTCAAAAATCTGAAGTGGTTTCATGGTCAGGGAAAAATAATTTACACAACAAAAACTTAATTCCTCAATATCTTTTGGCCTTATGTGAACAGGTACATCTTTCAGATACACTTTTTTAGCAAATTGTTTTAATACATCTTCATGATTTAGTAAAATAAGAATGTAGTTCATGAATAAAGGGAGAAAGCTTCGTAGTTTTTGTAAGATTTTTCCTACCTATTTGATTTACCTAAGAATTTTATCAAGAGTAACTAGAACTGTCACCCAGATTATATCAATGAAAACTGAGGGAATTGGAGTCATTTGTGAATAAGTTACATGAGAAGATAGACCTGTAACACAAGTGGTCACCCTGCCCCTTAGCAGTTTAGTTCCTCTAGCCACTGGATCTTGTAATGGATATAAGGAGGGGACTCTATAAAATGGAAGTTGGGGGGGTGGTAGAGTTATGCTTCATCCATTTTAAATAAATTGACCATTTTGACTAAAACTTTCCTTTTTATGGTTTGCTTTCCCTGAGAAAACTAATTTGAATTAGTTAAATTCAGCTTTTGAAAATAGTTTCTTTAGGGCTGTGATGCATGGTTTAGAACAGAAGCTATCAAATGGTATCAGGCTTGGTTGTGTGGCCCAGCAATAATATTTTCCCTCATGAATATGTAAGTGAATAGTTAGAGAAAATCAACAATCTGGTACCTAATCTGAGAGCTTTAAAAATATATGGACACTCAAGTCCCAATGCAGATCAATTGAGCAACTTTCTCTAGGAATGGGGCACAATGATTATTAAAGTCCCCATATGGTTGTTTTAAAATCCACCCATTTATAATAATAACAATAAGTTATTATTATTAAGAATTGAACCAAGTCTAATTCTTGATTTATGATCAAGTCTGGGTACTATCATTACATAGGGATATGATCTCTATTTTTGTTTAACTCTCTGAGTCTTGTTTTCTTACTCTGTGTTCTAGCTTCCTAGGCTGCTCAAGCAAATACCATGAAATGGGTTAGCTTCAACAATGGGAATTTATCAGCTTATGACTTTGAGGCTAAAAGAAAGTCCAAATCAAGGTGTCATCACGGCAATACCTTTCCCCTGAAGATTGTGGTGTTTTGGGTTTGGCTGCTGGTGATCCTGGGGTCCTTAGCTTATCATATGGCAAGGCACATGGCAGCATCTCTTGGTACCTCCCTTCTCTTTCAGGATTAGCTTCTTGCCTCCTGTGGCTTTTTCTATCTCTGAATTTCACTCCACTCTAACAGGACTCAAGTAACAGGATTAAGATCCATCCTGATTGGACTGGGCTATACCTTAACTGAAGTATCCTTATCAAAAGGTATGTATTGTGAAAATTTTGATTTTTACCCACAATAAAAAATAAATTAATTAAAAAAATAAATAAATAAAGTGAATCAGACACCCCCCCCCCAAAAAAAAAAAAGGTTCTACTTAAAGTAGGTTCACACCCAAAGGAATGGATTAGATTTAAGAACATGTTTTTCTAGGGTACATACAGCTTCAAGCCATCACATTGTGAAAAATGAAGGTGTTGGCTCTGCTGACCATTGGGTTCCTCTCCATTTTCCTCCATATGATTCATATGAACCCCTGCTTTTTCTCTGTTCTTATCTTTTTTACTTCCTCTTCAGTTGGTTCCAAATTAGCTTAGATTCTTGACTATAATATCATTTATTCATGCCTACACAGTACAAGGAAACGTGATTATCAGGAATGATGTCCTTTACATATCCCCCCCCTTCTGTGTAATTAACTCCAACAGAAAAAATAAATTTCTAAACACATTGAATCCACAATCAGATGTTACAGCTTAGGTCTAGGAACATGCCTGGGATACACTCTCCCTTTTAGTGTACTAGCAACCATAAAGAGTAAAACACAGAAAAGTTTATTTCCTTACTCCAAAAGCACTATAGTCTTCTATTTTTCTTAACCTACTTGGCCTGATTGGATAGAAACAGGAATTCTTCAAAGGGAGAGAGTAGTAAATACATTTCAGCGATTGTTTCATTGTTTGGGAGATAATTCTCATGGTAGCACTGCTGTGAAGTCAACCCTTTCATGGTGTGAAAATGCATAGTTACTCTATTTGGTGTAGTGAAGAACACAAGAGAGAGAATTCTAAGTTCATCTGTCTACTAAAGTTTTTTTAACACTAATGTCAGAAGTCCAGTTTCAAATAAAACAGGGAAGGAATAGAATGACAGTGACTGGCAAGATCATCAGCAGCATGAAGTAGACAGAGTATGCAGGCTCTCTGTTAGATGAAAATAGAACATTTAACAAGAGAAGCAGAAGGGGAAGAAAAAATATTGATGATAAGTTCATATCCATAAGAGAGTGTAATCAACTGTCTGCAGTAAACAAGTATAGGAAAAAGAAAGTTCATCAAGGAAAAGAATGGATTCCACATGTAGTTGGTGTAAAGGTCACCATGTTTTAACAATAATAGATATGAAATACGTAGGAAACTGGGTCTATCTGAGAAATCTGTGAGACCCCTAAATTAAAATTTTAAAAATGTAAAACACAAAGATGCATGAGGATACAAATAAAATGAAACACAAACTTAGCCACACACTAGAAGGTTTGGTTTAGTCATGATGTCTCATTTATTCTCAAGTAAAGTGTATTTTGTTACTAAGCCAAATTTTAATGACCTGAAAATATATTAGTAACATCCTAAATGCTTGAGTCCCCACAGGGTGCTTGGAGTTCTTTGGGCACTGTTACTTAGTATTTTTATTTTGTCCTGCTGGAGGGAAAGAAGAGGTTTTCCTTATTGGTATTTATAACTTTACAATTTTCACCTGCTTTCTATGCTCATCACTTCTTATTAAAATTAAGACTTTTTATTGATACTTTTTATTTGGCCTATAGTTTATATACTATTATATAGCTCTATAGAAGAGGTATCTTTATTTTTTAGGGTACAGAATCATTCATACTATTCATTAAATATTTATAGTTTTGCCCTCATCTGTATACTATGTAGGGTTGCAATGACCAGCACTCTTGAAATAAAGTGTTGCCACAATTTTGGACAATTAAATATGAACGGTAATGGGTACAGTCATATAGAGGTAGAAGTATTAAGATCCAAAGCAAAATTCACCATATCTTCTTTTCCTGCCTTGTTTTCCTACCATATGCCAAGATGAAAACTCCATCAGCCTGAGTTCCTGAGTGACTATAACAAAAAGAACTCTACCTTCCCTGCCATGATCGATAACGGACAGGTAGCATGTACAAAAAAATAAATATTTGTTGTTTTAAGCCACTGAAACTGTGGGACTGTCTGTTACTTCCATAAAACATATCCTGCATTAATAGGAAGGACATGAAATCTTTTATCTTCTATCATCTTATAATACATCAAACATAACATGTTCTTAAAAATTTAAGAAGAGCAATTTTTTTCAAAAAGTGATTGAATAACAATGAACTCACTTTGAGAATCTTGCTAAAGGAAAAACGAACAAAAACCTAACAAGAAGGAAACAAAACATAACCTTACTTATATGTATGAATTTGTCCACTATCTCTAGAAGAGCATTATATTCTTTTAGACAGAATTAATGTCAGTGGATTTAAAGTATTCTGAGATATTCAAAGGAAATCAAAGGAATTTAAATTTTTATTCCACAAATTTATAATTCTTGATCTCTCTCTTGTTATTAAAATAAAAGCAACTGATCTTTTGGAATAAAACAAGATTGCTTATAAATGAATGTAAATAGATTCGCAGACTCATCTGATTTTAATAATCTTATGGAATCCTTTTAGTATACTAAGTAGTAGTTTAATCTCTAATATTTATATGTTCTTTATATCCTCCCACCATTCCATAAAAGATTTATACTAACATATGTAACATGTGTACAGCTCATATGCCTAGTGGCCAGGGTCAGTTCAATGTCACATTTGAGTGAAACCACTATTGAACACACACACGCATTGGAAAGTATTTTGAATTTCTGCTGAATTATACCAAAGATATGTCAGAGGAAATCTGCATATATGAAACGACAAAACTCCTTTTAAAATCATCTTCTCATCAGGCTGCCACTAACTCATATAGCACAACAGCTACTTTTCAGTCTTGCAAGTTATTCCTTGATAGTTTGTCCTCAAACTGAGTCCATTTCTGTATATCTTCTTATCTTTTTTATAACTATCCTTACCAGAACTATTATTTATATAATTAATTTCCATTTCAGGGCTTTTTTGTATTAAAGAAGCTGTAGGTTTACAAAAAAATTATGCAAAAATATAGAGTTCCCATATATCATCCCTCATGCCCATTATTAACACCTTGTATTACTGTGGTACATTTCTTAAAAGTGATGAAAAAATATTATTATAATTGTACTATTAATTATTATCCATGGTTTACATTAGGCTTGACCATGATGTAGAGTTTATGGGTTTTTAAATTTTTTTATTCTAGTAACATATATATAACCTAAAATTTCCCCTTTTAACCACATTCAAATACATAATTCAGTGTTGTTAATTACATTCACAATGTTGTGCTGCCATCAAGACCACCCTTTATTCACCACTCCAAATAGAGAATCTGTACAATTTAAGCATTAATTCCCCATTCCCTTCCCCAACGCCACCCCTGGTAACCACTATTCTAGTTTTTGACTCTATGAATTTGTCCATTCTCACTTCTTCATTCATATCAGTGATATTATACCATACTTGTCCTTTTGTGTCTGGCTTATTTCATGCAACATGTTATCTTCAAAGTTCATTCATGTTGTCGCATATATCAGAACTTCATTCTTTTTAAAACATTACATTGTACATTTTTACCACATTTTGTTTATTCATTCATCAGTTTATGGACACTTGAGTTGCTTCCATCTTTTGACAATTGTGAATGACGCCACTATTAACTTTGGTTTGCAAATATCTGTTTGAGTCTGTGCTTTTAATTCTTTGGGGTATATAGCTAGATGTGAGATTTCCAGGTCATCTGGTAATTCTATACTTAATCTTCTATGGAATTACCAAACTGTTTTCCACAGTGGCTGCACCATTTTACATCCCCACTAACAATGAATGAGTGTACCTATTTATCCATATCCTCTCCAAAAGTTGTAACTTCCCTTTAAAAAAAGTGATAGCCATTCTAGAGGCTGTAAAATGGTTTCTCGTTATGGTTTTGATTTGTATTTCCCTAATGACTAATGATATTGAGCATCTTTTCAAGTGCTTTTTGTCCATTTGTATATCTTTTTTTGAGAAATGTTTATTCAAGTCTTTCTCCAATTTTTAAATTGGGTTGTTTGTCTTTTTGTTGTTGAGTTGTAGGATTTCTTTATATATTCTGGATAGTCAACCCTCATCAGATATATAGTTTCCAAATATATTCTCCCGTTTTGTAAGTTTTTTTTTTTTCATTTAAATGTAAAAGTCTTTTGATGCACAAAAGTTTTTTATTTTGATGAAGTACCATGTATATATATTTTCTTCTATTCTTGTACTTTGGGTGTAAAATTTAAAAATCCATTGGCTAACACAAGGTCCTGAAGGTGCTCCCCTATGTTTCCTTCTAGGGATGTGTAGCTCTTATTCTTATATTTAGGTCTTTGATCCATTCTGAGTTATTTTTGTATATGCTGTGAGTTATTTTTGTATATGCTGTGATGGTCCACCTTCATTCTTTTGTATATGGACACCCAGTTTTCCCAAAATCATTTATTGAAGAGAATATTCTTTCCCAACAGAGTGAACTTGGCACACTTATTAAAACTCATTTAGCTGTAGATGTGAGAGTTTATTTCTGAACTCTCAATTTGATTCCATTGGTCTATATGTCTGTCCTTATGCCAGTACAATGCTCTTTGGATTACAGTGGCTTTGTAATAAGTTTTAGGATCAGGAAATGTGAGTCTTCCAACTTCATTCTCCTTCAAAATGGTGTTGGCTATTTGGTGCCTCTTATCCTTACATATAAATTTGATGGTTCCCTTTTCCATTTTGGAAAATAAGGCTGTTAAAATTTTAATGAGACTGCATTGATTCTGTAAATCATTTGGGTACTTTTTCTCACCTTTTATCCATATCAACACAAAGAATGGTCCAAGAGTTGATCATGCAACAGAAATGCAGTAATGTAGTGAGAAAAGTTTTATATCTATTAATGTGTAAAAGCAAATATCAATTTTAAACAACATAAAATAATCCAGGAAATATAATATTAACCTAGAATATTAATTTAAATATTTTTCAATTTTATTCCTAGATTTAAAATGGTATTAAATTATATGCAGAATGTTCTGTTTATTTATCTTAATTTTTTTCTTTTCTGTTTTTTCATGTTTATACAGTGCTTTTCTATCATCAGTGTGGATCTTGAATAAATGGGGACATTTATCAGGCTTCTACACTTTCTTTCAAATCAGAGTTTTACTGCTACCATTTTTATTGTCTTATTTTCTTGACTTTATTATTTCATTTGCCTCCTATGATATCCAGTTTATAAAATAAAAAGGTTGCAGAAGATAAAAAAAAAAACAAAACTGCATTGCATTTCTAGTAACTAAGTTTTTTAATGTTAAAGCAAAATATTAACAGATGGTTATAAGTCCCAAGTTTAAGGGAGTGTACTCTTGAGAATTTTAGTATGATCACTGTATGCTCATCTTTTAGAAATATCCATTTGGTAAGCAATTGTCATCTATATTTTCTTTTGTTAGGTATCCTGAGAAGCCATACAGCAGCCTTTAATATTTCACAAACTAAATGACAGTACCTGAGCAGTTTCCCATAATGGAGGTATTTCAGGGTGTTAGGAACCCTGATATGAATCATCAGCTTCAAATAATGCAGCCATTGGAGATGAAGCACAAGTTGAAAGAAATATTTTTATGAGAAAATTTTCAGAAAGTTTCTGCATAATATATGGTACAAAATTGTGACAGGTTCATATTATGCAATTTTACATACGGCTTATGGGAAACCAAAATAAACAAGTAATAGCTACAGAAAGAAAGTGCATGATAGGTAGTGGGGTTATTTGGTGGGTGCAGCTAATAGACTGACTTTTAGGTACATGAAATACTTCTCTCATGATCCCCCCCAAATTAAAGGAGGTAGAATAAATCATATCTAAAAAAGAATCATCCTTCTGACATGCTAATTATCACCAGATATCACCTTATCTTATGGAAGAGCATTAAGTCTTTCTGGTGAGTGGACTGTTATGAACTGAGTCTGGATTAAATGTTAACCAGGTAATTAGAATACTTTCTTTTAAATTTTTTATTTTTTATTTTTAAAGAACCTTTAGATTACACAAATGTTATATCAAAAATATAGGAGATACCCATATACCCTACCCCCTCCCTTTCCCCCACTTTCCCCCACTTACAATATCTTTCATTTGCGTGATAGATTTGTTACAATTGATGAACCCATATTGAAGCATTGCTACTAACCATGGTCTATAGTTTACATTATAGTTTACACTTTGCACCACACAATTTTATAGCTTTTGACAAAATGTATAATGGCTTGTATCCATCATTGCAATGTCATGCAGGACAATTCCAATGTCCCCAAAATGTCCCATGTTACACCTATTCTTCCCTTTCCCTCCCCTTAGAACTTCTGGTGGCATTGCCTTTATATCAATAATACAAGTTCTTCCCTTGATAGAATAATAATAAGTTTACTTTAGTCCATATTTGCATTTCCCCCACATGTTTATTTATTCCTCAATCTTGAGGATTTGGGGATGGTGATACCCACTGTGTTTCTGATTGAGAGGGCATTTAGATCTCATAGGTCAGATGGATGGAAGTGTATTGCTTACAGTTATAGATACTCTCTGTTTTTTGGGATGGGTGGTATACATCATCATTCTTTTGTTAGTTTTCCTGGATAAGTCCAAAGAACTGGAGAGTAGGTGTTGCAACTTTGCTGAGATTCAGGGCTCAATTGGCACATGAATAGACCAAAGATTTAAGTCTCTGGGACATATATTTAATGAGCATAGTGCTAAATATAGGTTCAAACAAAAAGGGCAGAAGAGCCCTTTGTAAGGAAATGGGTCTAACTCTATAACACTGGGGAGCATATATTCCAAAGTAAGGCCTACTGACAGGGTGCTGAATTCCTGAGATTGTCTGCTCTGCTTATAGTGTCCAGATGTCCATAGAGCCCTCAGGAGCCCCACTATTTTAGGTATTGTTTACTATCGCAGTCAATGAAATCCTGCCATATGCATAACCTCTGGAATGACCTCCTGACTCACTTTGAAATCTCTTAGCCATAAAAACTCATTTGTATTTAATATTTCCCCTTTTGGTTCAAGGTCTTTTTCCAAATGTACCAGTGGTTGGAGCTTGGTTATAATCCATTGGTGCCAGGGAGGCTCATCCTCAAAGTCATGTCCATGCTGATGGGGGGAGGGGAAGGTACTGTTTATTTGCTGAGTTTGGCTTAGAAAGAGACCACATTTGAGCAACAAGGAGGCTTTCAGAAGGTAATTCTTAGGCAATATATAATACTAGACTAAGTTTCAATTTCCCAAGAAAAAGGTTCCTAAGTACAATATCAAGGGCCTAGCATTATGGTCTGCTCTCCTTCACTGCCCATGTACTCAGGGGATTCTTGCTGCTCTATTAGAGAATGTAGCAGGAGTTTCCAGGATGGGAATTCAATATTCTTTCTGTTATTGTGTGGGTCTGTACCCACCAAGACAATGTCCCATGACCACTTAAACATATTCTTATGCCATAGAGGCATGCCCCAGGTGCACTCCTTCCCACATATCCCCCTATCACCGACACCCCAGTGATCTTTCCCTGCACAGTTGTGACCCCGCTGTGATCCAAAACCTCCCCAAAAACAAAGCCCAAAATACTAGAATACTTTATATCAAGTGAAAAATTAATTGATCATTGCCCAAAGTTATTTTCTAAAAAGACATTTCCTTTTTTACATATTGAGCTACACACAATGGCCCTCAATAAATATGGCTTTGACTGTATAATTTACTTTTTTTTTTTTCTTTTTAAAACGTGATTTGTCAACTACAAGAAGAAGGCACTGTTGGGAATATCTGTCAATAAGGTTTTTCTATCAGTTTTAGAGGGTCTTATTATAGGCAGGTGGTTGTCTATGGAGTGAATTGATATAAAGCATTGAGTAAATTATGAGTTTGGGATGAAGAGCATGTACATAAGAGCAGGAAGAAGTAAAAGTGCATTCTGTTGTTAGTCTGAGATAGGAGTATAGGCAATCTTAGTAAGAAAGTCTTAGTGAAAGGATGGCTACTGAGATTATTTCATCTGGATCTGAAGAACTCCATCTCTCTATATCCCTTACATTCTCTCTTTCACTCTCAATAAAATGCAAACAGTCAAATACAAATAAAAACAATGTGATCCTATTATTTGCAAAGATTCTGAAGTAAAAAGTAGTGTCTGGTTTTCTCCAATATAGAAATCCACAAAGCACATTAAGTGTAACTATTGGCACATTCAGGTAATACTTTGTGACCAATGATTTGTGGTTTTGTCGACTGTTTTAATGGAACTGAATTCTAAATGCCACTGCCATGAAATGATTTGAATTGCAACAATGATGAAAATGTGTTTGCTAAGTGATTTTCTGAATTGCTTTATGGAATATAAATCATTTGCATTTACTTGGATTCTATGTGGCTGAAAAATAAAAATTTCTAAACCAAAGCCCTCATGTCTGATAATGATAATGTACTGAAAAACTTGAAATTGCATACGATAATCTAAATATGTTTTCTCTTTAAAAAAACAGCAAATGGTACTGTTAGTATCTGACATAACTAGATTGCACTGCTTGAAGGTACATTCTTTCTAAAGATATATAAATGCCATGAAATGCATTTTCACTCATAAAACCAAATGATGCACAGCACTATGATAAATGCTGTGTTACAAGAAGGGGAAATTCCTGGGTCTATTTCACACAAAGGTCAGTTGTGATAATAAAAATACTCTTACAAAACAATGAAGGAAACAATAGTGAGATTTCCTTAGGGAAATTCAATAATCCTATATTGGTCAATAATTTTATGTTGCTTGTCTAGCAAAGCTTAATTTAGAGTAATGCATGGCAACATTTTGGTTAAAGAGTTCATAGAGAGTACAATTATCAGGGTGTCCAGCACACAGTAGGAAACCAAATATTTTCCACTAAAAACATTTAAAATAACACTATGTGTTTTATAATCAGTCTTAATGGAGATTAGTCATACAAAGATATGCAAATATATTAAATATAAAATAGGAGCATAAATATCTCATGAAACATTTGCACATTTTTGTAAATTGCCATACATAGTAGTTTATTTGTAATAAATGTGACTTTCTATGATGTTAATCATAGACTACCTCTCTTAATCAACATTACTCCCATTCATGCAGGTGATAAGTTACCTTCTTAAGTTTAAGCAGCAAAATTATTCTGACATTTAGGAACTCATAAAACTGTGATGATTTTTATAATCATTAGGACAATATATTGGTAGTTTTAGTATATACAACTAAAGTTAATTCAAATATTTATAAGCATTTATATTGAATATAATTTAAATATTCTTATAAGCAAATAGTAGCACAAAGAAAAGTAGAGGAACAAAAGGAATGTGTTGCTATTTGGTTTATAGTAAAGGATGTTTCCATTATTCTAAAATATATTTGTCCATTTGTTCAAAATATATTAAAATTTTTCAGAAGAAATCTTTATGTGAATCTTATGACAAAATATACTCATAAATTCATTCAAGGTCTTCACTGAGAAGAAGACACTTATCCTAACGCATAAAGAATATTTTGATATAGAATTCATGTTTCATATAATTTTCAGTGGCATAATTTAATGATTAAAGTTTGTTTAATAAATAAAGTATTAAATGAGTCAATCTAATTTCTGGATTATAGAGTGTTCTTTATTTTCCAATAACCAAGGAATTTGATTCCTTGTCATTAACATCACTCATCTACCTACCTAATTCTCAACATGTCTTCTAGTGTAAAAATGCCTAGGCAATGTCTGGAGCTGAGCCACCATTTTTCATTCACTCATTTCCTGATCCCTTAATCTTGCTTATTATCAGTCATACCAAAACATATAATTCATGATGAAAGTAACTTACCCTTATAGCATATAAATAATTTTAAGGTGGAGCCTTAAAACATCTCTGGAATTCTAAACAGTAACAACAACAGATAAAAGTCCTGATCTGGCAGATTTGTTTGTGAAAAATAGACTAGTAAAAGGCTAGTCATCAGGTGAACTGCCTGATTGGGGTTACTAGGATATGTCAAAGAACAGAACAAGTGTATAAATTCTAAAAACAAAACAAAACTAAGAAATAGCCACATTCTTACACTGTAGAATAATTTACTTCAACATATTCATTATTTCTTTTATCATGTGTTCATTAACAGAAAAAACAAACTAAGCATTATATATAATTCAAAACTTGTATTCATGGAAGGAATTATGCTAAAAGAGATCAGCGAACTGCCTGTGGTCATACAATTAATGACTGGATAAACCAGTTCAAGTATCTTGATTTATATTATTTTTTTAATGTAAACAAATGATATATGGATATCATATATCAGAATAAGCTAAGATGTCACAAGTGAGATTTCAGTTAAACTCATTTTTACAAGGGTATTATTAAATTAATACTAATTTCTATTGGTACAAATGGGAAAATATATCAAAGGCCTTAAATGATTTTTCTCCTTTTAAACAGTAATGCTAGTTAAAGGAGTTTATGATAAAAAGCACTCATTGTTATGTGGAAAGATATATATATATATATTTACAGAGATGTACATTCCAATAAGTAGCAGCTATCTGTACCATGATATATAAAGCTTATGACATTTCTTGAAATTTCCCTCCCACACACAGTAGCTCACACCTGCATGGCTACTATGAGTTTGCCTATTATTACAGAATGTTATCTCATAGACCAGGGGTTGTCAACTGACACAAGCCACGTCAGTTAAAATTTTTCACTTAGGTACTTTGAGGTGAAAATGAAAAAAGGGAGTTGGTCCCTGTGTGTGTGTGTGAGTGAATGTACGTAATAAGCCATGAGAAATACAGCTTGGCTTTAGTCAGTGGCTATTTCCTTGCCAAGTGGTGGAAGATAATCTATGTTCAAAGAAGAAGAACTTTATACAAAGGCAGAAGCCATTGAAGTTGACACTGAAAGAAAAATCAGGATGACAGAATACATACAACACACAAACTTACACACAAATATATGCAGAGAGAAAAAAACCTTGCAGAATATGAGCCCCTCATGCAATTTTTTCATGAGCTATTTCTCCATCTTCTCATGTTTATATTTTCAACTCTTCTTTCATTTGCATGAGGAACACTAGTATTTATTAAATAAATTCATGTATTCTCTAAGCTAACTTGGGGTAAGTTTCTGTCACTCAAAACTAAGGTCTGAACCTAATTAATCAAATTGACATTAATATTATTCCCATTAACAATAGGAGAATAAATAATTTATGATACAATGTTTTTTTGTGCAGCTATTTAAAATCTTAGATTAAAGATTATTTAATAACCTGTGACATTGTTTTATTTTTAATACCAAGTGAAAAAAAGCAAGATATGAAATTCTATGCAATGCTCAAAATCACTAGCTAATAGGGAAATGCAAATTAAAACCACAATGAGATATCATTTCATATCTACTGCAATGGTTACTATAAAAAACAAACAAACAGAAAACTACAAGTGTTGGAGAGGATGTAGAGAAATAGGAACACACTTATTCACAGTTGGTGGGGATGTAAAATGATGCACCTGCTGTAGAAGACAGTTTGGCAGTTCCTCAGGAAGCTAAGTATAGAATTGCCATATGATCCAGCAATACCACTACTAGGTGTATATTCAGAAGAACTGAGAGCAGGGATACAAACAGACATTTGCACACCAATGTTCATACCAGCATTATTCACAATTGCCAAAAGAAGGAAACAACCCCAAGTGTCCACCAACCAATGAATGGATAAACAAAATGTGATATGTCCATATGATGGAATATTATTCAGCTATAAGAAGGAATGAAGTCCAACACATGTGACAACATAGATGAACCTTGAGGACACGATGTTGAACGAAATATGCCAGACACAAAAGGACAACTATTATACGGTCTCACTCTTAAGAACTAATTATAGTAAGCAAACTCTTAGATTTAAAATCTAGAGTATAAGTTATAGAAGATAAAATGAGGGTAGAGAATGGAGAGCTGATGCTAAATTTGTGCAGAATTTTTAATAAAGTGGGTTTTAAATGTTTGGCAATGGATAGAGGTGATAGTAACACATTATTTTAATTGTAATTAACAGTGCTGAATTATGGATGTTATTGTGGTTGAAAGGGGAAGTTTAGGGTTGTGTACATCACCAGAAGGAAAGCTAGAGGATAAAACATGGAACTGTATAACAGAGTGAACCTGTTGTGGATGATGACTGTGGTTAATAGTAAAAATATAAGAATGTTCTTCCATGAACTAGAAGAAATGTACATCACTATACAAGGTGTTGAAAATAGGATGGTATATGGTAAACAATGCAACTAATGCGAATTATGGACTATAACTAACAGTAATAGTGTAATATTCTTTTATCAACTTTAAAAAGGTACCATCACAATGCTAAATATCAATAATAGGAGGTATAAGAAGCATGAGATTTTTTTCTGGGGAGGAGCAATGAGAATGCACAGCTCTTTGATTATACCCAGTGCCATTGGTTGCACACTTTGAATGTATTGTATAGTGTGTGATTAAAACTGTTTTTTAAAAAGTATATGCAGGGGAAAGCAGAGATGGCTCAATCAGTTGGGCACTCACCTACCACATGGGAGGTCCCAGGTTCAGTTCCCAGTGCCTCCTAAAGAAGACAAGCAAGACAGTGAGCTGATGCAATGGGCTGCTGCGGTGAGCTGATGTAATGAGATGATGCAACGAGGAGACACAATGAGAAACACAACAAGCAGAGAGCGGAGGTGGCTCAAGTGATTGGGTGCCTCCCTCCCACATGGGAGGTCCTGGGTCCAATTCCCAGTGACTCTTAAAAAAAAGAAGATGAGCAGACACAGAGAGCATACAGTGAACAGACAAAAAGAGCAGACAGCGAGTGCAAACAATGGGGGGTAGGGGGTGGAATTTATTTTTAAGTATACGCAAGGGGGAGGTACCAGGAAGATGGCATCAGAGTAGGCAGACATGACTCAACTCCCTCACAAAAAAAAAAAAAAAATGGAGAAAAGGCCAAAAGCTGTCCAAGGCACCTGCTTTAGGGGTCAGCAGACCACAGTACTACACAATTCTCAGGAGGGTGAGGGAAAGAAAGACAAAGAGCCCCGAAACAACAAATGTGAGTTACCAAACCCCTGTGGTGGCCAGGAAGGACTCCCTTCTCCCACCCCCAAGAAATTAAGCTGGGATAAAACCCCTGGTTCACTGCAGCAGACTGAGAGGGGAACAGATGTCTTCAGTCTTTGTCCCTGTCAGTTGTTACAAGGGAAAAGGGATGAAGAGTTGGGTGCTTCTCTTCAGTGAATTAGGCTAGCAGACTCTCCCTTGAATTTTGTCTCTCTGGCCAGACCAAAACACAGGAAAGCGGAGACTGAAAGAAACACTTCTCTGGAAATGGGCACCAACAAGTGCCATCTGCTGGCCTGTCTGGAAACTGCACAGAAAAAAAAAAAAAGAAAACAGCTTTTAGTGATCTCTCTTACCTGAACTTCTGGGAGAAAATCTGTGCTCATTAGTGAGTCTCTGTCCCAATTTTGATAAATTAAGCTGGGCAATTTTAAAGACTTGGAATAAGTTGAACCAAATATCAAAAACAAAACAAAACAAAAAAACAGCTGTGGGGAAAAAATAGGCAAGAGAGAGAAATTGGCTGTCAGAATAAATTCACCAACATGTAAATATGCCTAGACACCAGCAAAATATTATAGGTTATACTAGAAAACAGAAATAAATGGCCCAGCCAAAGGAACAAACCAAATATCCTGAAGAGATACAGTATTTAAGACAATTAATCATTTATAATCACACAAATCTCCTTAATCTATACAAAGAATCAAAAGGAAAACATGACTCTAGCGATAAAGGATATTAAGAAGACACTGGGTGAGCATATAGTACAAGTTGGAAGACTGCAAAGAAAAATAATAGAGCTTATGAGATGAAAGACAAAATGGATGAGATTGAAAATACATTAGAGGAACATAAAAGCAGATATGAACTGGTCGAAGACAGAATTATTGATTTCAAAAACAGAACATCTGAACTGGGAAAGATAGGAGAACAGAAAGAGAATAGAATGGAAAAAAATGCAACAGAGTCTCAGGGAATAAAATAGCAATGTGAAAGGCACAGATATATACAATATTGTTATCCCAGAAGGAGAAGAGAATGGAAAAGAGGCAGAAAGAATATTTGAGGAAATAATGACCAAAACTTCCCAACCCTTATAGAAAATATCAATACCAATATCTAGGAAGACCATGCATTGCAAACAGAACAAATCTAAATAGACCTACCCTGAGATACCTACTATTCAGAATGACAAATATCAGAGATAAAGAGAGGATTCTGAAAGCAGCAAGAGAAAAGCAAATCATCACATACTGAGAACCTTGATAAGATTAAGTGCAGACCTGTCATCAAATCCAATGAGGACAGAAGAAAGTGGTATGATGTATTTAAGGTATTGAAAGAGAAAAACTGCCAACCAAGAATTCTGTATCCAACAAAGCTGTCCTTAAAAAATGAGGGTGAATTCAAAGCCTTCACAGCAAACAAAAACTGATAGAATATTTTACCAAAACACCAGAATTACAAGAGATACTAAAGGGAGTGCTGCAGCATGAAAGGAAAAAACAAGTGTGAAAGACTTGGAGAAAAATGTAGAAATGAAGATTATTAGGAAGGATAATGAAAGGGTAAAAAGACAGACAGTAGTATGCTATGACAACAGAAAGCCAAAAGACAAAATGGATGAAGTAAGTAATACTTTCACAGTAATAACATTGAATATTAATGGCTTGAAATCCCCAACCAAAAGACATGGACTGACAAAATGGATAAAAAAATGATTCATCAGTATGTTTTCTACAAGAGACTCACCTTAGATGTAAAGACACATCCAGGTTAGAAGTGAAAAGTTGGAAAAAGATATTCCATGCAAAAAGAAACCAAAAAAGGAGCAAGGATAATGATACTAATATTGGGCAAAATAAATTTAAATGCAAAATTGTTGTAAAGGATGTTGAAGGTCATTATATATTCACAAAAGGGACAATTCACCCAGAAGAAATAATTGTGCTAAATATTTTTGCACCTAACCTGAATGCCCAAAGATACATGAGACACACACTGGCAAAACTGAAGGGAGAACTTGATGTCTCTATAATAATAGGAGATTTCAATATACTGCTTCAATTTGGATAAGACATCTGGACAGAGGATAAATAAAGAAACAGAGAGCTTAAATAATAAGATAAATGAACTAGACCTAACAGACATTTATAGAGTATTGTTCCCCCAAAGCAGTAGGATATATATTTTTTTCAAGTGTTCATGAAATCTTCTCCAGGATAGAACATATATTGGGTCACAAGACAAGACTTATTACATTTTAAAAAATTTAAATTATACAAAACATTTTCTCTGATCATAAAAGAATGAAGCTGGAAATCAATAACAGATGGAAAAAGGGAAAATTCATAAATATATGGAGATTAAATAACACACTCTTAAGTAATAAGTGGGTCAAAGAAAAAATTGCAAGAGAATTCAGTAAATATCTTGAGACAAATGAAAATAAAAACACAACATATCAAAACGTATGAGACAACTCAACGTCAGTGCTGAGTGGGAAATTTATAGTCCTCAATTCTTACTTTAAAAAGGAAGAAAGAGCTAAAATTGAAGATCTAACTGCACATCTGGAGGAACTAGTAAAAGAGCAGCAAACTAATCCCAAACCAAGCTGAAGGAAAGAAATAGTAAAGATCAGAGCAGAAATAAATGAAATCAAGAGAAAAAAAAACTAGAGAAAATCAACAAAACCAAAAGTTAGTTCTTTAGATGATCAATAAAATCGACAAAGCCTTAGTTAGACTAACAAAGACAACAAGAGAGAAGATGCAAATAAATAAAATCAGAAATGGCGGGGGTGGGGGGCATTACAACTGACTCCGAAGAAATAAGAGAGTTCATAACAGGATACTATGAACAACTCTATGCCAAAAAACTAGACAATGTAGGTGATATGGACAAATTCCTAGAAACACACGAACCATCTACACTGACCCTAGAAGAAATATAAGACCTCAACAAACCAATTGCAAATGAAGAGATCAAAAACCACCCAAAGATGAAAAGCTCCGGACAGCTTCACAGGTGAATTCTGCCAATCATTCAAAGACAATCTAATACCAATCTTGCTAAAGCTCTTCCAAAAAATTGAACAGGAAAGAATGATACCAAACTCATTCTATGAAGCCAACATCATCCTAATACCAAAACCAGAAACCAATACTACAAATAAAGAAAATTATAGACCAATCTCTAGTGAATATAGATGCAAATTTCTTCAACAAAATAGTTGCAATCAGAATAAAAAAGCAAATGAAAAGAATTATACACCACAATCAAGTTGGTTTTACCCCAGGTATGCAAGGGTGTTTCAACACAAGAAAATCAATTACTGTAATAAACCACATTGATAAATTGAAGAATATTCACACGGACCTCTTGATTGATGCAGAAAAGGCATTTGAAAAAATACAGCACACTTTCTTGATAAAAACTTTCCAAAAGATAGGGATAGAGGATGCTTTCTCAATATGGTAAGGTGCATACATGAAAAACCTGCAAATAGCATTGCACTCAATAATGAAAGACTGAAAGCTTTTTAGCTGAGATCAGCAACAATACAAGGATGCCCATTGTCACCATTGCTATTCAATATTGTGTTAAACATTCTAACTAGAGCAATTAGGCCAGATAAAGTTAAAAAAGGCACCAAATAGGAAGGGAAGAAGTAAAACTTTCTGTGTTTGATGATGATATGATCCTTTATCTAGAATCTTTTGCAAATTCACAACAGAGCTATTAGGACGAATGAATTAGTTTGGCAAAGTGGTGGAATATAAGATTAATATGCAAAAATCAATAGCGTTTCTATACACTACAGATGTGCAATCTGAGGAAGAAATCAGAAAAAAAATGCCATAAATAGCAAGTAAAACAATCAAGTATTTAGTAGTAAACTTAACCAAGGACATAAAGGACCTGTATTCAGGACACTACAAAACATTGCTGAAAGAAATTGAAGAACACTTAAACAAATGTAAGGATATTCCGTGTTCCTGGATTGGAACTAAATATTGTTAAGATGGCAATTCTGCTCAAATTGATTTAGAGATTCAAAGCAATCCCAATAAAAATCCCAGCAGCATTTTTTTTGCAGAAATGGAAAACAAACTATCAAATTTATTTGGAAGGGTAAGGGGCCCAAAACAGCCAAAAATATCTTTAAAGAGAAGAATGAAGTTGGAGGACTCACACTTCTGGATTTTAAAGCATATTACTTTGCTACAGTGGTAAAACAACAACAACAACAAAAAAAAAAAACATAGCATGGTACTGTCATAAAGACACATACATTGACCAATGGAAATGAATAGAGACCTCAGAGATAGTCCTTCACGTCTACAGTCAAGAGATTTTTGAAAAGGCAGTCAAGCCCTCCCAGGTGGACCAGAACAGTTTATTCAGCAAATGGTGCTGGGAAAATTGGATATCCATATCCAAAACAAAGAAAAAAGACCCGTATCTCTCAACATAAAAAATTAACTCAAAATTGATCAAGACCTAAATATAAGTGACAACCATAGATCTCCTAGAAGAAAACGTAGGAAAATATCTTCAAGATCTTGTGATAGGTGGTAGTTTTTTAAATTTTACACCCAAATCATGAGGAACAAAAGAAAAAAATAGAAAAATGGGACATCCTCAAAATTAAACACTTTTGCATCTCAAAAGACATCGTCAAAAGTGTGAAAAGTCAGCCTACTGAATGGGACAAAATAATTGACAATCACATATCTGATAAGGGTTTAATATCCATGATATACAGAGAGATCGTACAACTTAACAATAAAAAGACATACTACCCGATTAAAAAATGGGCAAAACTTGAAAAGATAATTGTCCAAAGAAGAAAGATAAATGGCAAAGAAACACATGAAAAAATGTTCAATATCACTAGTGATTAGGGAAATTCAAATCAAAACTACAATGATATATAATTTCACACTTATTAGAGTGCCCACTATTAAAAATTAAGAAAACTGTAAATATTGGAGAGGATGTGGAGAGATAGGAAAGCTTATCACTGATGGTGGGAATGTAGAATGGCACAGCCACTGTGGAGGAGCATTTGGCAGTTCCTAAGAAGTTACTCATGATTGCCAAAAGATGGAAAACAACCCATCTGATGAATGGATGAACAAATTTTGGTGTATACACACGATGGAATATTATGCAGTGGTAGGAAGAAATGAAGTCATGAAGCATATGACAACCTGGATGAACCTGGAGGACATTATATTGAGTGAAGCAAGCCAGACACAAAAGGACAAGTACTATATGATTGTGCTGTTAGAACTAAATATATTGTGTAAACTCATGGAGTTAATAATTAGAATATAGGTCACCAGAAAATAGAAGGAGGGTAGAGAATGGAAAGCTGAGGGTTATTATGTGCAGAATTGGAAGAAAGGTTGTTTGTAAATCTTTAGAAATGAATAGAAAAGGTGAAAGCACATCATAGTGTTTGTAACTAGCAGAACTATTATATGGGAATGACAGTGGTTGAAGGGGAAAGTATAAGGTCATATATATAACTAGAAAGAAAGCTAAAACTGTAACATGGAACTGTATAAGATAGTAAAACCCCATATAAAACATAAATATGGGTGATATTGCATACATAAGACTATTTTTACAAAATGTAAATATAAATATACTAGAGAAAGGTAAAAAGAATAGTAGCTGTGTATGGGAGGGGAAGCATAGAGAGATTGAAAGGTGATCAGTTTTATTTGTTTTTTGTTTATTATTATTATTATTGGAATAATGAAAGTGCTCTAAGAAAGATTGAAGTGATGAATGCACCAAAATATGTGATTACACCAAATACCATTGATTGTACACTTTGGATGGATTTATGCTTTATTAATATGTATCAATAAAAGTGATTTGTTAAAAACAACAAAGCAAAACAAATTAAAAAAAAAAATCCTCCCAAAGGTGAAAAGCCCAAGACCAGATGGCTTCACAGGTGAATCAATCATTCAAAGATAATCTAATACCAACCTTGTGCAAGCTCTTCCAAATAATTGAGCAGGAAGGAATTCTACCAAAGTCATTCTATGAAGCCACCATCACCCTAATACCAAAGCCAGGTAAAGATACTATGAAGAAAGAAAATTACAGACCAATATCTCTAATGAATATAGATGCAAAATTTCTTACCAAAATACTTGCAAAATGTTCCAGCCTACCTCCTGAAGGGCACAGGTTGGACAGCCGCAAGACCAAAGGACGCACTCAGCACGAGGTTAGACTTGAGCTTTATTGGGACTTAGGGACAGGTGAGGATACTTGGCGGTGGAAGACTGAAAAATGAAAGTAGTGCTCCGTGAAAAGGTGAGAAAAGGAGGGGCAATATAAGGGGTGTCAGAACAAAGATATTCTGTACGGTAAGAGAAGAGAGTTTCTGCTAGAGTTACATGAAGTGCACAAATGGGGTGTCTGGTGATGTTTTATGAGGAAGGGACAATATAGCCTTGAGAAGCCTTGAGTTTAGAGTACCATCTGCACGTTTCTTTCCTCCAAGGAGGCTTGTTACTTTTAAACTAGTGAGTGTCCAGGTTTTGCCTGTGGCTACGGGTTTTGGGCTGTTTTTCATTTGAAGAGGGGAAGTTTGGGCCCTGGGCCCCCACAATTAACCCCCACACAGCATAGATGGGCATTGCGCCCACATTTCACAGCAACAGTATAACAGACAACAGAATAATAAGAGTCCTCCACAATAGCTAGTAGATCTATGAAACATATTGTCAGGGCCAAGAAAGGGAATTAAATCAGTCACACAGGGGGTCAGTAGCTAATTTATTGATGTGCTGTATATGTTCTTGCATGTGCTTTAGAGCTTAAGAAACATTATGGGAGTGATCAGGAATGTATACACAGCATTGGATGTTAATGAGGGCACAGGTCCCACCTTGTGCTGCAATAAGAATATCCAAAGCCATTCTCAACCATCATATACACCATACCCTAATAAAGGTTTAGACTTATTCACTTGCTCCTTTACAGGGGAAAAAACATATTTATGAGTCTTATTGTAAGTTAGTAACTAGATTTCAGTCTTAAGGGAAAAAGTCTTGTTCCAAACTTGTTGATGGGTTGTTTTTTTACTATGCCAGTAAGGTGTTTCATGCCATCTAGTTTGCAGGAGTGGCAGTCCAAGGAAGGCAGCCAAGGATGGCAGGTCAATACAAATCCAACATTAGGTCTGATTGTGGGAATGAGTTACTGCTGAAGCCCACTACAGGGAAGCATTTTTTAGGGTGCTATGGGTAAAAAGAAAGATATTTGTGGTGAACAATAAGGGGCAGATGATGCTGGTCTAACAGTGTACAAGCTACATTTCCATTAGTAGATAACAAAGTACCAGGTAGGGGGATTTTATCTGGGGGTTTCCAATAGCATACTTTTTCTCCTCTTAAATTCTTTGAATTTTCTTCAGTGACATTAAAAACTAGTTTAGGCATAAGGAGAGTACACATAGATACACACAAAGGCCCAGGAGGAATAGGAGAACTTAGATTATTAATAAAGATTTTTACTGGCATTTTTTTGTATAAACTGTGGTCTTATAACAATGTTTTGGGTGACTCCTATCACCCATGGGCTTAAGATTCCCAACCAGTGAGTTTGCATAGGCCAGTACCATGGCCAAAGACCTCATTTTCCCCAGTTTGTATAGTATGAGGCATAGGCAACAACAGATTATTATTACTTCCCCTTTTGGGCTGCAGGGTGGCTGGCCCTTTAACTTGTATTTGCAATGCCTGAATCGGTCCTGCTGTTAGCATTTCAACTGGAGCAGCAGCCTATGGTGTTGAATTTAAACAGGTCAAGGCTGGATACATCCTCTTAGTCCATTGTTGTAAAGATCCCTTGTTGCCTTTTATTTGTTCCTTTAAAAGGCCATTTATCCTTTCTGTAAGAACTGCACCAATGGGGTTAGAAGGTAGATGGAAAACCCAAACAATATTCTGGTCCATAGCCCAAGACTGCATGAGGTAATCAATAACTGTCAATTTAGGGTGGCACCCTGTATAGGGCACTTAGTTTTTCTATGCAGTGAACAGTGGCCTACTGGTTAGCCTTTCCTATTGGGAAGGCCAACAAGAGTCCTGTGGCAGTGTCTGCAGCAGTGAAGGCATTCTTTGCTCCTTCCAAGAATGGGAGGTGACTGATGTAATCCACTTGCCATCATGTGACTGGAGTTTGTCCTTGACCAAAATGTCCTATCTGATGAGGTAATTGTTGTGGTCAGCTGAGTAAGCATGATGGACACTCATGAGTAATGTCCATGAGCTGTTGGTGAGTGACAGGCAGCTGGAACTGCTGGGCTAAGCACCACAGGGTCTGGTAGCTAAAAGGTCCACTTTTCCTGTGGAGCCACTCTGCCGCTTCTTGGGTCTCAATGATATGGCTCTGGATCTTTGCGAGGGCATCTACCTCAATATTCCTGGGAGGGATGTTAGAGGAGTGGTTGGGGAAATGATAAACAGTTACCTGTCACCTCTGACAGGCAACCCAGATATCCTTCCACAGATCTCTACCCCACAGAGAGTGACCCACGACAGTCCATTGTTTCTGTTTCCAAGTGCCATCCAGGTGGTAAGTCCTTTGTATACTGTCCAAATATTAGTACAGATTGTTAATGCATATGTACTATAACCATCAACACAGTTCTTAACTCAGCCCACTGACTGCTTTGCATAGTGCCTGTTTTCCACCAAAGTATGTTAGTGCTTGGCTGCACAGCTACAGTCATCCATGCTGGGAGGCTGTCCACTAGCCGAAACATGCATTCTCTGGAATTGTTCTTATGCTTTCTTTAGTGGTCACTTCAATGGCTACCTTGGGGCTTATAACTTGGGCCAAAAAATCTTCCATGAAAGACAGTGGGCCTAAGATCTCATGTATCTCAGTACTTAATGGGCTAGAATTGAAGACACTGTGCTGTAGCAGGTAGGCTTTCCACTTTGTTAAAGTACTTAATTGCATGCTACCAGAGTGAGTTTTATTCCCCATATCCACAATCCACCCCTGGATAGGGATGGCAGTCTTCAGAATGACTGGACACCTTTGGGTTAAGCCTCCACTTGTAACAAGGTGTAGCATGTTGCACCTAGCTGCATTTCTAAGGTGCTATATTGTAATTTGGCCCCTTTCCACAATTGTGACAAAACCCAAAGGGTAATTTTTTAGAATGTTGCCTTTGCCATAAACCCCACCCAAAGCCAATATTGGTGCTGGCCACATCCAATTCACAGGATAAGTCATGGTCCACCCCTGTTACTGCTTGAACCTGTGCTATTGCCCTCTTTGCTTCTTCAAATGCAGCCTGCTGTGGGTCCTCCCATTCCCATGCATGACCTTTCCTGATTAAGATATACAATGGTTTTATGAGCTAAATGAGGGATGAATGGTCTCCAGTACCCCCCAAAACCTTAAAAAAGCCATCCATTGTTTTGGAGTTTGTGGCATGGGAAACACTGATTACAGCAGAGGGTGTAGTTTTTGTCTTACCCAACCAAACAACACCCAAGAATTTAACAGAGCAGCCAGGGCTTTGCAGCTTGTCCCAAATAATTGCCCATCCCTGCTTTCAAGAGGAGATAGTATTGTTTCTAATGCTTTTTTAATTCTGAAAGAGAATTACTGATTAAAATAATATCATCAATATAATGAAATAGAGTTACAGTTACAGGTTTTTTCCACATGGCCAGATTTTTGCTGCAGCCATGAGAGATGGTTGGGTTATACATATAGCCTTGGGGAAGCACTGTAAAAGTCCACTGTTGGCCTTCTTACATGAAGGCAAATGCAGGCTGACTTGACTTGTCTATAGAGATACCAAAGAAAGCATTAGCAAGGTCTAAAACAAAATGATAGTAACATAACTGGATACTAATTTCTTGTAATAAAACAGAAATGTTTGGGACTGCTGCTTACAGTGGTGGTGTTACTTTATTAATTCTCGGTAATCTACAGTCACACACCACGCCGTGGCAGCCCCCCAATGGCCACTCTTTCTATGTAGCCACAGGGCTGCTTCTTCAGCAGAGGTGGGGCAAATCAGACAACTATGAGCAAAAGCATCCACCTTTTGATTCCCAGGTGGAGAGGTTGTTTCTGTGACATATAACATTTTAAAAACAATTAAAACCATGATTAACAACATTATACTGTTATCTAATATTATGCAGATAACATTGTTAAATCTCTAGGAATTGTATACAACCTTTAAGTATTTATATGAACATTTTACCCATACAACTTTCATTAACAGAAGGTTAGAAAATCCCTTTTAATTTTATACTTTTTAAACACTTTCCATGCAATTTATAACACATAAAATGAACTTAACTATTCTTAGTAGTTTACTTTTTTTCAAGGTGAAAGAACAAATCTTTTCCCAGAGTTTGAAAAAAAAGTTATGTTCTAGTGTTTGACTTTGAGAAAGCAAAGTGTTAAAAGTTGTTAGATTTGAACAGTATGTTCTCTTTAAAAGTGAGAAGACTTGTTTTCTTTTTAAACCACCAAGGACATGATAAAATTAAAGTACAAGAAGCTATTTTGGTAAAACAGAGTTTCTACTTTGCATACTGATTATTCAGGAGAAAACTCTTAATGTCTAAAAAATTATTTAATAATTATTTAATTTTTAAATTTGTTTGTATATGTTATTTTTTAAATTATCATTATTACTTAATTTTCTTATTATTTTTATTTGGTTATTTTCTTGGCTTCATCTTTAGGGAGATTTTGGATCACAGAAGGGTCACAACTGTGGCAGAGGAGGATAATTGGTATGGGGTGTCAGTGATGGTGGATGCATGGGAGGGGGTTCATCTGGGGCATGCCTCTAAGGCATACAAATGTGCTCAAGTGTTCATGGGGCATTGTCATGGTGTGCAGGGATCCACACAATAACTGAAAGAATATTGAATTCCCATCCTGGAGAGTTCCGCCACATTCTCTAATGGAACAGGAAGAATCCCTTGAGTATAATGGCAGTGCCTAATGAAGGAGGATGGACCATTGTGCACGGCCCTTGATATTGATGATTGTACTTATGAAGCTTTTCTTTTGAAATTGAAACTTAGCCTAGTATTATGTGTTGCCTAAGAGTTACCTCCTGAAAGCCTCCTTGTTGCTCAAATATGTCCTCTCTCTAAGCCAAACTCAGCATATAACTGCACTACCTTCTGCCTGGCATGGGACATGACTCCTGGGGATGAGCCTCCTCGGCACTGAGGGATTATTACCAAGTGCCAACTAGAAACGAACCTGGAAAAAATACAATGCAATATGCCCAGAGGAACAGACTACTTTACAAACACAATCCAATATCTATTTTTGGAACTCATAAACAATATCAAATTATCATTAGGTAGAAATGGTAAATATAAATGAGTTATTATGGCTAAAAGATTTCAAGGTGAACTGGGAGGTCATTCCAGAGGTTACACCTTTGACTGCCATAAGAAATAGTGGGGCTCCTGAGGGCTCTAGAGTCATTGAGACCCTATAGGCAGGGTAGACAGCTCAGAAAGTTGGCACCCTGCCAGCGAGCCTTACCTTGGAATTTATGCTTTCCAGTGTGACAGAGTTGGACTTATTTGTGGTTTCCCTACCCATGGCTCTTCTGCCCCTTCTATTTGAATCTATAGTTAGTACTTGTATTAGTCAGCCAAAGGGGTGCTGATGCAAAGTACCAGAATTCTGTTGGCTTTTATAAAGGGTATTTATTTGGAGTAGAAGCAGGTACCAGGCCCTAAAGAATCCAACTAAAGGTACCATAAGAGGTACTTTCTCACCCAAAGTCTGTTGCCACGTGTTGACGCAAGTTGGCAGGCAATGTCTGCGAAGGTTCAGCCTTCCTCCTTCCTCTTAAGGCTCCATAGTTCCAGCTTCTTCTGATCTCAGCTGTAGGCTGGTATAAGGCTCATCACTTTCCCTGAGGCTTGTTTCTTTCCAGGCTAAGCTGCTCAAAAGGTCAGCTGCAGACTGTCAGGCTCATCTCTCTTCCTGGGGCCATGTCTATGGAACATTCTCTCTTCCTGCATATCTGCTTCTGTGTTCTCCTTCTCTGTGCATTTACTCCCCTATCTTTGATTAAGCATCCATTTATAGAGCCCACAGCTGTAGGCTAGCTATAGGCAGGGATTCAAACTGAGCCACCCTAATGATGTAGTCAAATAAAAGCCCTAATCTTGATCTAATAAAGTGAAAGTGAAACCTCTGAGTCTAATGCAATGGAATATGCTCAGAGGAACAGACTACTTTACAAGTACAATCCAATATCTATTTTTGGAACTCATAAACAATATCAAACTGTCATAGTACTATACTTGATAGGTTTATGTCCAAGAGACTTAAATCTTTGGTCTGTCCATGTTCCATTTGGGCCCTGAATCTCAGCAGAGTTGCAAAACTTACTGTCCAGTTCATTAGACTCACCCAGGACAACTAACAAGATGATGCTGGACAATGCCCATCCTAAGGAACAGAGAGAGTAGAAAGAGTCTGCAACTGTTAGCAAGATAGTTCTATCCATCTGCCCCTTGGGATCTGAGCCCCCTCCCAATTAGAGGCAGAGTGGGCATCACCATCCCAAAATCTTCCAGTTTGGGGAATGAACAATAGACTAAAGTAGACTTACTTTACTTACAATAGACTTATTGCTATTCTAGCAATGGGAGAACTTTTATCACTGATGTGGAGGCAGTGGCCACCGGTGGTTCTGAGGGGAAAGAGATGAAAAAAACAGATGTAGTATGGGGGCATTTTCAAGGCATTGAAATTGTCTTGAATGATGTTGCAATGATGGATACAGACCATTATATATTTTGTCATAACTTACAAAATTGCACAGGACAGAATATAAACTATAATCCACAGTTAGAGGCAATGCTTCACTATCCGCAAATCCTCAGGACTGGGGATTGAACAATGGACTAAAGAAGACTTACTTTAGTCTATTATAGACTTATTGCTATTCTAGAAATGGAACAACTTGTATAACTGATACAAAGGCAGTGGCCATCAGAAGATTTCAGAGGAGGGAGAGCAAAAAATAGATGTAATATTGGGGCATTTTCAGGACATTGAAATTGTACTGCGTGAGGTTGCAAAGATGGATACAGGCCATTATATATTTTGTTATAACTTACAAAATTGTGTGGGACAGAATCTAAACTATAATGTACACTATAATCCACAGTTAGTGTCAATGCTTCAAAAAAAAAAGTTACTAAACTTTAACAGCACCAATTTTATCAGTGTGGCTATCCAGGTCCTATTAAAATTAAAATAGAAACATAACAGAGAATATTAATGTTGCTATGTTTTCCCACTTCTCCAGCAGTTAAACTAATTCCATCAGCCCCTACTAGCCCACAGTTGCACCATCCAGGTGGCAAGAGGTTAGCAGAGTTCCTGCCAGAATGTTTGCCATATCTCAGTTCACTCTAGTGGGAGATTTTCTTACAAGCATGGTTTCACTGACAAGTGTTCTGTTTAGCACTCCTGCTTGTGTGGGATGTTGTATCTGTGATTTAGCATTCCTTTGCCCAAGTGTTCTAACATGAAGATTTAAAGATTCTTTTTCTATAGTTTCTATATCTGAATCACAATCTTCTTCTAAGCAGTGCACAGAGGCCTTTGGCACTTGTTCTGCCTCAGTAGCCATCCACAAGCCTCTTAACAAGGGCCAAGCTATAGCCTCTGCTATCCGGCAGTCACCCTTTTCTTATTCAAATGCAGCTGCTTTGCTACCTACTGTAAACATAGCCAGTGTATCCACCAGTCTTCAGGATGTCCCCATATTCTCTCAGTGGTCTCCACACACACCCACATAGATATTATAGGCCAACTCGGGAATTCCCCCATGGATTGTCACTTCCCGGAGCTCATGCCCATCAAGGCCATTGTTCCTTCAGTTCTCCTGGCTGGTTCACCAATTGTTCCAACACAACTTCTAAAGAACACAGGTTGGAGCAGCTACAAGACCAAAGGATCTAGGCACGGGGTTAGACATGAGCTTTATTGGGACTTTTGGAAAGGTGAGGTTCTCCAGTGGTGGCAAGCCAAAGAATGAAAGTAACACTCTGCAAAGAGGAGAGAAAAGGAGGGGCAATATGTCGGGTCTCAAAACAAAGACATTCCATAGGGTAAGAGAACAGAGCTTCTGATAGAGTTACATGAAGCACACAAATAGGGTGTCTGATGATGTTTTACAAGGAAGGGCGAATACAGCTTTGAGAAGATTAGAGTTTAGAGTATCATCTGCACATTTCTGTCCTCCAAGGACACTTGTTACTTTTTAACTAGTGAATGTCCAGGTTATGCCAGTGGTTATGGGCTTTTGGCTGTGTTTCATTTAAGGAGGGGAAGTCGAAGCTCTGCACTCCCACACAAACCGAATCCAAAAGCACATTAAAAGAATTATATACCACAATTAAATGGGCTTTATCACAGGTATGCAAGGGTGGTTTAACATAAGAAAATCCATTAGTGTAATAAACCACACTAATAACTTGAAGAAGAAAAATCACACGAGCCTCTCGATTGATGCAGAAAAGGCATTTGACAAAATACAGCACCCTTTCTTGATAAAAACACTCCTAACTATAGGAATGGAAGGAAGCTTTCTCAACATGGTAAAGCATATTTATGTAAAACCGATAGGTAGCATTGTACTCAATGGTGAAACACTGAAAGCTTTCCCAGTGAGACTGGGAACAAGACAAATATGTCCCCTGTCACCACTTTTATTCAATACTATGCTAGAAGTTCTAGCTAGAGCAATTAGGTTAGATAAAGAAATAAAAGGGATCCAAATAAAAAAGGAAAAAGTAAAAGTTGCACTATTTGGTGATGATATGAACCTATATCTAGGAAATCCCAAAAAATCCACAACAAAGCTAAAAGAACTAATAGATGAGTTCAGCAAAGTGGTGGGATATAAGATTAATATGCAAAAATCAGTAGCTCTTCTATATACTACTGATATGCAATCTGAAGAAGAAATCAGAAAAAAAGAACCTCCATTAATAATAGTGACCAAAATTCTCAAATATTTAGGAAAACTTAACCAAGGAATAAGGGACCTGAATTCAGAAAACTACAAGGCATTCCTAAAAGAAACTGAGAAAGACTTAATTTAATGGCAGGGCCTTCAATGTTTATGGATTGGAAGACTAAATATCATTAAGATGTCAATCCTACCCAAACTGATTTACAGCTTCAATGGAATCCCAATAAAAATCCTAACAGCCTTTTTCTTCTGTAGAAATGGAAAAGCAAATTATCAAATTTACTTGGAAGTGTAAGGGGCCCCAAATAGCTAAAAATATCTTTAAAAAGAGGAATGAATTTGGAGGGCTCTCATTTCCTGGCTTTAAAACATATTATTTAGTTACAGGGTAAAAACAGCATGGTACTAGCATAAAGACAGACAGATTGACAAGTGGAACCGAATCAAGAACTCAGAAATAGACCCTCACACATTTACAGTCAAGTGATTTTTGACAAGGCTGTCAAGCCCTCCTAGCTGGGTCAGAACAGTCTATTCTACAAATGGTATTGGGAGAAGTGGGTAGTCTTACACAAAAGAAAGAAAGGGGACCTCTATCTCACACCTTATAAAAATTAACTTAAAATTATTCAAAGACTTAAATATAAAAATGACAACCATAAAACTCCCTGAAGAAGAAAATGTAGGAAACATCTTCAAGATCTTGAGGTAGGCAGTAATTTCCTAAACCTTACACCCAAAGCATGAGTAACAAAAGAAAAAATAGATAAATGGGATCTCCTAAAACTTAAACACTTTTGGATCTCAAAGGACTTTGTCAAAAGGGTGAAAATGTAGGTGACTCAGTGGGAGAAATTATTAGGCAATCACATATCTGATAAGGGTTTAATATCCATGATATATAAAGAGATACAACTCAACAATAAAAAGACACACTACCCAGTTAAAAAATGGGCAAAAGGCTTAAAAAGGCAATTGTTCAAAGAACAAATACAAATGGTAAAGAAACATACAAAAAATGTTCAACATTACTAGCAGTTAGGGAAATACAAGTCAAAATTACTATAGATATCATTTCACACCTATTAGACTGGTCAGTATTAAAAAGTCAGAAAACTAAATTTTGGAGAGGACATAAAATATAGGAACGCTTATTCACCATTGGTGGAAATTTAGACTGGTATAGCCACTATGTAGGACTGTTCGGCAAGTCCTTAGGAAGTTGAATATAGATTTCCCATGTGACTCAGCAATACCCAGAAGAACTAGGAGCAGTGACACAAATAGACAAATGTGCACTGATGTTCATAGAGGTGTTATTCATGATTGCCAAAAGATGGAAACAACCCAGGTGTCCCTCAACTGATGAATGGATAAAAAAGTTGTGGAGTATATACATGATGGAATATTATATAGTGATAAGAAGAAATGAAGTCATGAAGCATATAACAACATGGATGAACCTGGAGGACATTATGTTTAGTGAAGCCAAACACAAAAGGAAAAATACTGTATGATTGTGTTGTTATGAACTAAATATGTCATATAAATTCATGGAGTTAATAATTAGAATAAAGGTCACCAGAAAATAGAATGATGGTAAAGAATGGAAAGCTGAGGGTTAATCTGTACGAATTGGTAGAAAGGTTGTTTGTAAATCTTTGGAAAAAATAGAAATGGTGAAAGCAATTCATTGTGTATATGACTAGCAGAGCTATTATAAGGGTATAACAGTGGTTCAAAGGGTAAGTCTAAGGTTATCTATATTACTAGAAGGAAAACCAAAAAATGTAATATAGACTGTATAACATAGTGAAACCTCATGTAAAATATGAATATGGGTGATTTTGCATATATAAATATGTTTTTACAAAATATAAATACAAATATACTAGACAGAAGGAAACAGAATAGCAGCTATATATGGCAGGGGACACATAGAGTGATTGAGAGGTGGTGAATTTTCTTTTTATGTTTTTATTATTATTATTATTGGAATAATGAAAATACTCTAAAAATGATTGAAGTAATGAATGCACAACTATGTGATTATACTGAGTACCATTGATTGTACACTTTGGATGGATTTATGCTTTATTAATATGTATCAATAAAGTTGATTTGTTAAAAAATTATATGCAGTATAATTCTCTTTGTAATACTAAAATGATAAAGCATTTGCAAAGAAGATGTGAAAGAGAAAATACTAAATTATTAACAATGCTTATTTCATATAATGTTATATTTTTGAACAAGGAACATTTATTACTTTTGTAAGAAAAATAATAAATAGTATTTCAGATGTTGCTCTTATTAAATGCAATTATGCCTTTAAAAAGTTATATAAAATTCATTTGTTCTCAATAAAACTAGTAAAACCTATTTTGTCTTCTTTTTACCCTCTTATTCTTCCAGTGTCAAATATTTATACATCCAAACATTTATTTTCTCCAAATAATTGTCAGAATGGACCAGATTTAAAGAACAATGCAAAATATCTAAATCATTGGTACAACTTTTTATAAATTAAAGAACTTTTTTTGTCTCTGTATGGTGTTCATGGAGCCTCCAAGTACCTCCTCCAGTATAAACAGTAAAATATATGAAAATATATGAAATCACAAAACTGGGTTATGGATTTATGATCCTTAACACCATATTGTGACATTTTAAAAAGTAGATGCAATTACTGTTAATTCATTTATTTGGTATATACACACTGTGGGCACCAAGAAAAATTAGAGAAACAGAGAGTGTACCATGGCTACCTTAGAGAAAATGGAAAATGAATCACTTTCTCAGGATGGGTAAATGAGAATCCTGTCACTGGAAACAAGCTATATTAACAGTTAAAATAGAATTTTGTGCTAACTAATGTGCTATACAAAATCAGAGTATATCTCAGAAAAGTATAAGAGTTTTTTAAAAAAACTCTTTCTTTAGCTGTCCTTTATAGAGTGTCTACTATATACCAAGCTATGCACTAGGTACTTTATAATCACACTGCGAGGTAGGTATTATCTCCATGTGGAAGATTATGTATTTGTGAACCTGGACAGGAAGATTAAGCAGCTTACCTGAAGGCACATAGGTAAGTAGAACCAATATGTGGCTTGAATCTGTCTGTTTCCAAATCCTATGCATTACTCAGTCTTATGCCTTTAGTAAGTCTAATATATATATATAACAAATATTCACTCTTTCTGTCCACAGCTTTGAGCACATAATGTGCCTGATCCAATCCCAGTGGAACAGGGCTGGAGTGCCTCACTCTCATGGAGGTTGTTGTTTGTTGACAAGTGTCATCTCTGGTGACCAGGGTAAGCTAGCGAGTGTAAGTCTGGGAGAAGTTTTGCCAATGGGCAGCTTATCTGTGTGAGGTGGCAGAATGGGAACTCTGACCTTGCAATGATTTGAAGTATAAAAATGTGCCATATGCTGTATAAAGTACTTACATGAACTAATTTAAACTGAAAGCAGCACTATGAAGTAGGTACTGTCATAGTTCTTTTCATGCTATAATTGAGGAAACTGACAAATAGAAAAGGAAAATTAACTTTAACTTCAGTCACATAGCAAATAGTGAAACAAGGATTTAAATAAAAAGGCTATCACTTTCCTTGTAACTAATGTCTTGGTCCATCCTTAATTGCCTTCCCATTAGTAGAGGGACTCTCACTTAGAGAAAGATGCAAACGCCCACAATCCTAAACCATTTTGAGCCTCTGCTTTCTAGCTTCCAACATTTATCCTCTACCATTTCTACTCCACTGCTTCTTAAAAAATTTATTGACGTATATCACTCATACATAAACAATAAGTTTATAGTAATAGTTGTGAACTTAAAAAACAAACATATATAATATCATACAGGGCTCTCATACCTCACCCTACCAGCAATAACTTGCATTGTTGTAAAACATTTTTAACTAATGATTAAAGAGCATCCTCAAAATATTTCTACTAATCAAAGTATCTTACATTTGGTATATTTTCCCCCAACCCACCCTATTACTATTATTAGTATTATTTTTATATAATTTTTACATGAACATACATAAACAATAAGTGTATAGTAAAAGTTGTGAACTTACAAAGCAAGCATACATAATATCATATACAGGAATCCCATATATCACCCCACCACCACCTTGCATTGCTGTGAGACATTTGTTACAAATTATGAAGGAATATCATCAAAATCTTACTACTAACTATACTCCTTATCTTACATTTGGTGTATTTTCACCCCAACCCACCCTATTATTATTTGTTAAGTATATTTTTATGACAGAAGATGTAAAATTAGAAAACAATCATGCACATGTGCAGAATTCCCACACAACATCCCTCTATCAACATACAACACCGTGGTGGAAACTTTGTTACAGATTATGAGATAATAACATTATTCTATTATCATATCCAGAGCTTACATTTGGCACACTTTTCCATAGTCCCCCATTATCAATCAGTACATCTTTAGCATAGATTTATGAATATTACATTACTGCTAGCCACAGTCCATAAGTCACTCCAGTTTTGTTTTTCCCATGCACATTCCCATCACCCTGCAATAGTGACATACATCTGCTCTAGCTCACAAAGGTCACTGTTGCATCTGTACCATTAACCACAATTCTCATCTACCTCTAGGTTTACTGTATTATTCAGTCCCTAGATTATTCTTTAGCTTTCTTTCAGTTGGCATTTACATCCCTAGACTACCCTTTTCAGGCACATTCCCATTTATAAACCAGCTGTTATCACTATAATGTGTTATCTTCAACTTTATACATTTCCACACTTTTACAGTAAAGTTAATTAAAACTGCTACATACATTAAGCATCAGTAGTCCATCTCAGTCTTCCTCTTATCTCCTTTAAGAATCCACCACCTACCACCAGGTTTTGAAGATGTTTACCTACATTTTCTTCTAGAAGCTTTATAGTCCTTGCTTTTATATTTAGGTTTTTGATAAGTTTTTAGTTAATTTTTGTATAAGCCTGAGATAGGTGTCATCTTTCCTTCTTTTGGCTATGGATATCTAGTTCTTCCAGCACCATTTGTTCTGCCCAAGCTGGGTGGATTTGACAGGTTTGTCAAAAATCACTTCATCAGAGCCATGAAGGTCTGTTTCTCCAGTATAAACAGTATATACATATAAACCATCAATTCGATTCCATTGGTCTATGTTTCTGTCTTTATACGAGTACCGTGTTGTTTTTACCACTTTGGCTAGGTAATATGATTTAAATATGATTTAAAGTCCAGAAGTGAGAATCCTCCAACTTGGTTTTTACCTTTTAAGACATTTTTGGCTATTCAGGACTCTGTATCCTTCCAAATAAATTTGATAAGTCTGTTTTCCATTTATTTTAAAAAATTGCTGGTGGAATTTTATCAGGATTGCATTGAATCTGTATATCAATTTGGGTAGAATTTACATCTTAATGATATTTGGCCTTCCAATCTGTGAGCATGGAATGTTCTTCCAATTATTTAGGTCTTTTTTGATTTCTTTTAACAATGAGTTGTAGTTTTCTGACCACAAGTGCTTTACATTGTTGGTTAAGTTTATTCCAAAATATTTGATTCTTTTAGTCACTATTGTAAATGGAAATTGTTTTTCCTGACCTCCTCCTCAGATTGCACATTACTAGTGTTTTTTAGAGCCTGTTTCATCTGATAGAAGTAAAGCTACTCAGGCTTTTTTGTTGTTATTGTTGTTACTGCATGTGTGGAATATCTTTTTCCAGTCTTTCACTTTCAATCTATTGGTATCCTTAGGTCTAAGGTGAATCTCTTACAGACAGCATATAGGTGGCTCATATTTTCTTATCCAGTCTGTGTCTTTTGATGGGGGAGTTTAGTCTATTAGCATTCAATATTATTACTGTAAAGGCAGTTCTTATCTCACCCCTTTTGACCTTTGGGTTTAATCTGTCATATTTTATTTTCACCACTCTTTTGAGTCTTTTAGTTACTTTTACTGGTAAAACCTTCATTTCTATATGCTCTTCCAAGCCTATATCTCCTGTCTTTTCTTTTTTAGACTGTAGCACACCCTTTAGTATTTCCTGCAAAGCTGCTCTCTTGGTTACAATCTCTCTCAGTCTCCGTTTATCTGTGAATATTCTAAACTCACCCTCATTTTGAAAGACAATCTTACTGGATATAAGATTCTTGGCTGGAAGTTTTTCTCTTGCAGTATCTTAAATACATCATACCACTGTCATCTTGCCTCCATGGTTTCTGTTGAGAAATAGGCACTTAATCTTATCAGTACCCTTTATATCTTATGCATTACTTTTCTCTTGCTCCTCTTAGAATTCTCTCTTTGCCTTTGGCATTTGACATTCTGATTAGTATGTGTCTTGGAGTTGGTCTATTTGAATTTATTCAGATGGGAGTTTGTTGTGTTTATTGAAAATGGATATCTATGTCCTTCAATAGGGTTGGGAAATTTTTGACCATTATTTCTTCAAATAATTCTTCTGTCCTTTTTACTTTCTCTTCTTCTGGGACACCCATGACATGTATGTTTGCACATCTCTTGCTGTTGTTTATTTCCCTGAGACCTTGTTCAATTTAATCCATTCTTTTCTTCATCTGTTCTTTTGTATGTTTACATTCAGAGGCCATTTCTTCAAGCTCACCAATCCTTTCTTCTGCTTTCTCAAATATGTTATTATATGCTTCCAGTGTATTTTTAATTTCATTTATTGCACCTTTCGTTCACATAAGATCTGCTATTTTTCTACATATGCTTTCAAATTCTTCTTTGTGCTCATCTAATGTCTCCTTAATATCCTTAATCTCTTTAGCTATCTCTTTGAATTTATTAAGGAGATTTGCTTCAACATCTATGATTAATTGTCTCAACTCCTTCATGTCATCTGGAGGCTTATCTTGTTCCTTTAACTGGGTCATATCTTCCTGTTTCTTAGTGTGGATTGTAATTTTTTGTTGGTTCTTGGCATCTGGCTTACTAGATGTATTTATTATGGGTGCAGTTTCTCTCTTTAGCTTAGGGCTTTCTTGCCCTTTCTCCCATGCTGGTTGTGTAGTAGGAGCTGAGGATGTAGTTGGTGCTGTAAGTTGTGATGCCTCAATCTGTCTTTATTGCCCCAGGGACCAATGAAGCTTCTCCCAACTTTATCCTTTTCCAGGAGTAAGGACAGAGCCACAGTCATGTGTAATAATCCAAACCATGCAGGCCTAGACTGTAGTTGCCCAGAGAGACTGATGAAGCCTCACACCCCTTTCTCCCTTGCCTGGGGCAGGGATGGAGCTGCAGTCTATGCTGTGTGGGTCTGAAATGACTGCAATTGCCTCAGGAGACTTCCAACTATTCAGTCTGTACCAGTTGAATATACCTGCAGTTACCCAGAGAGGCTGGTGCAGTGCCCACCAGCTTCCTCCCTGCTAGAGGTTGGGCTGAAGCCTAGGCTAGGGCTGCAGTCATATCTGGGTGAAAGAAGCTGATTTCTACTGTCACTGTGTTTTTCAGTCATCCCAGCTTCCCTCATGCCAGGGGCAGAGACAAAATGGCATCTACTGCCTTCTTTCTGACTTGGACAGTTTCAAACTTTAGCTGTTCTTAGGGTTAAACTTTAGCCAACTGAATATACTAATCAGTAGCTAAAGTCAGTGGCCAACAGTCTGTTCCTCCTCTGTGTTTGGGAAATGGAGCTTACAATTGCCACCACAGAATAGCTCCTGAGGTGGCTTGCACTTCCAGAAGATGAGCACTGGCCTCTGTGGCATGGCCTGTATTTTCCCGGAGAGGCTGGTGCAGGTGTCCTCAGGTTCCTCCATGCTGGAGGTGGGGCTGGGGCTTAGGCTAGAGCTGCAATTCAAACTGAATGGAAAGAAGCCAGTCCTTAAGAGCACTGTGATTTTCAGTCTGCCTGGCTTCTCCTTGTGCCAGGAGCAGAGTTAAAATGGTGGCTAGCAGCCTCTTTCTGACTTGGACAGGTTCAAACTTTAGCTGTTCTTAGGGTTATAGTTTAGCCTGCCGAATTTACTCGTCAGTAGCTGAAGTCAGTGCCCAACTGCCTCTTCCTTCCCTGATTTTGGGAAGTGGAGCTTCCAATTCCAGTCACATAATGGCTCCAGAGACAGCTTGTACGGCCAGTGGAGGATGGCCAACGGCCTCCATGCGTGGAGTGCTCTACTTATGAATATTCTATGCAGCTGGGCAGTCTCTTCCATTCCTTCAAGGATGTTGCAGAATGTTCTTCTGGTCTCCTGGGGCCCCCAAACAGGTGTTTCAGATAGCTATGAGTGATTACTAACTGCCCTGTAGCATGAGCTAACTCTAGGAACTCCTTATTCTGCTGCCATCTTACTGGTTGCCTCTCTACTCTATAGCTTTTGTTTTCAATCCTTGAGAGTTCATGTCTTAAAAATCCTTCTTATTGTCATGGCTGTTGATATTGTGAAGGAGCAGTTATAAATATGTATACTCCTTCCAATCTTCACCTGGAAACCTAACATATTTAAACAGAACATTATGGGAAGGAAATATAAGAGCAAAATATAAGAGAAACAAAAATTTAAAAAAATAAGACTAGAAGAAGGAAAAATAAAGTTAACGTAATTAGTTTATCTGAAGATAAATAGAAGCTAATTTTTACCTTAACAGAAACTCCTAACTCTGCACCAAATCAGTTGCTGAGTATTCTCAGTGATTCTAATTAGTGAAATAAAATGAAAATAACTTAGCCTAGAAAAGATAAGTTCTAACAAACAGTAAAATTGGCAAAGCTACAAATAAATTTTTAGTTTGCACTCTTTGAATACAGCACAGAATTGCATTTTCTCTTAATGCTTTTATTTCTTAAGTGGCAAATCACCAAACAAGAACTGCTGATAGCTACTCTAGCTATTCGATGGATGGGTATAAGTGTACAATGATTGGAATTTTAGTGTGTATCCAAAAACATAATAAAAATGAACAACTGCCCATTAAAAGACTGAACTTAATTTTTTTTTGCACAAATGCCTATTAATATAGTTTTTTTCTAATATATGTTCCATTATCTAAAAGAAATGTTTTAATCCTAATGTGTAAAGAATGTTTATAATCTTATATTTAGAATTTTCATGTGTGTGTATACATGGCCTCATACAATGAAAATGTCCTCTTGATAAATCTAAGAGTATTTTAAAATCAGATTTATTATGCTGAAAGGCTTAATGGGAAAACATTAATTTCTTCAGGAAACCACTTTCTAAGGAAGAGCATTAAAAAAACTTCTAAATTCCCTCTCCATTTATTGGGGATATGATTTCTAGATCCTAAATGAAAATATAAGTGTCCTTGATGCTGTATTATTCTTAAAAATATTTAGGGATTTTTCCTATTATCTAGTGATCTGGGCATCTGCTCACAAGCATCTCCTAAAATTTTCCTTTACCAGTTTTTTTTTTTTTTTTTTCCAGTGTATCTCATTTCTCAAGAGAGAGTCTTCATTAGGGACTGGTCCCTTGTTGCATGTAGTTATCTACAAATGTAAAGTGATGCTTCTTTTAAATAAGAAGCTCTCTAAAAAGGCAAAGATGAGGCTGAGATAGGAACTAGGGCAATGTAAGTGGTACATCAGGGCCACAGGGGATCTCACCCTTCCTCAGGAATTTTGAAAATAAAATATAAAATAGTTTTATAAGATACCAGGTTTCTTTTCTGATATTACTGGAATGAGTCATGGGCCCATCTCTGAATACAATGTCTAAGGGTATGGAATACACATATTTTTTGTGTGAATCTAAGCTCCATGAAATTGTTGGCCTTAATAGATTTGAATAGACACTTTTCCAAAGAGAAAATGCAAATAGCTTAAAAGCACATGAAAAGATACTCAACATCACTATTAAGGAAATGCAAGTCAAAACTACAATGACATATCATCTTACACCTATTAAACTGGCTGCTATTAAAAATACAGAAAATTACAAGTGCTGGAGAGGATTTGGAGAAATGGGAAAACTTATCCACTGCTGGTTGGAAATGTAGAATGGTGCAGCCACTGTGGAAGATGGTTTGACAGTTTCTCAGGAAGCTAGATATAGAACTGCCGTATGATCTGGCAATAATACTGCTAGGAATACCTAGAAGAATTGAAAGCAGGAACATGAACAGACATATGCAAAGCAATGCTCATAGTGACTTTATTCACTATTGCCAAATGTTGAAAGCAACCCAAAAAGTGTCCATCAATGGATGAATGGATAAACAAAATGTGGTATATACATACAATGGAATATTACTCAGCTGTAAGAAGGAATGAAGTTTTGACACATGTGACAACATGGATGAATCTCAAAGACCTTATGTTGAGTGAAGTAAGCTAGTCACTAAAGGACAAATATTGCATGATTTCACTAATATGAACTAAGGATATTGAGCAGACTCGTGGAAGTAGAGTCTGGAAATAGGTTATCAGGAGATAAAAGGAAGTACAGAGTGGTGACCCAATGCTCAATCTGGGCAGAATTTATGATAAGATGGATGGGGTGGTTGGGCAGTAGATGGAGGTGATGGTGGTACAGGGATGTGAGTAGGGTAAATTGTGCTGGAGTGTGAGGGTGAGTGGGGATGGGGGTGGGGTGGGCTATCCATGGAACCAGGGGAAGTTGAACTTTGGAGGGGTGGAAGTCTGTGGTTGAGAACACAACTGTAAGAATGTTCTTTTGGCAAATATGGCAGGGGAAGGTCACTGGTGCAGGGTGTTGGCATGTGTGGGGAAGGGTGCACGTGCGATATGCTTGTATGGAATTTGAATGTGTTCTTGTGGTCATAGGGTATTATCTCAGTGGGTGGAGACCACACAATAACCAACAAAATGTTGAATTTCCATGCTGGGGAGTCCTGCTACATTCTCTAATAGAGGGGCAAGAAACTCTCAAGTACATAGGCAATGCCAAATAAAAGGAAATAGACCAATATGCTGAGCTCTCAATATTAATGCATGTACTTATAAACCTTATTCTTGTAAAATTGAAACTTAGACTAATAATAACTATAATTAATAGTTATTATAATAGTTAATATAATAACTAAGACTTAACTCCTGAAAACCTCCTTGTTACTCAAATTTTACCTCTCCCTAAGCCAAGCTCAGCAAATAAATGTACTACCTTCTCCCCGGGATTTAACTCCTGAAGGATAAGCCTCCCTGGCACCAAGGGATTAATATCAAGCACCAATCAGAAATGCATTTGGAAAAAGCCTTTAACCAAAATGGGAAAACATTAAATACAAAACAGTTTTTACAGCTAAGACAATTCAAAATGAGCTGGGAGGTCTTTCCAGAGGTTACACTTATGCATTGTCTTAGGCAGATCTCACTATCTGCCACATTAAACAAAGCCTTAAACAGGGGTGCTCCTAAGGGCTCTCGAGTGATCTAGACAGGCACGCAACCCCTTGAAATCAGCATCCTGTCAGTGGGCCTTACTTTGGAATATGTGACAATCTATTTCCCCAACGTAAAAGAGTTTGACTCATTTATAATTTCCCTACACATGCTTCTTTTACCCCTTTTATCTGAGCTTATAATTAGCACTATACTTATTAAATACATGTCTGAGAGACTTAAATCTTTTGTCTGTTCACATGCCAGTTGAGCTCTGAATTTCAGCAGAGTTGCAGGCAACATCTACTCTCCAGTTCATCAGACTCACCTACTCATCAGTTCATCAGAACATCTAACAAAATGATGGTGATGGACAAATCCCATCCCAATAAACAGAGAGTATCTATAACTGCAAGCAAAACAGTTCCTTCCATCTGCCCCATAAACTCTAAGCCCCCTCTTAATCTGAAGCAGACAGAGCAGGCATCACTACCCTCAAAGATGAGGAATGAACAAATATAAGGGGGGACTGCAACCTTGAACAAAGTAAACTTATAATATTGTAGTAATGGAAGAACACGTAACATTGATATAAAGATAGTCGTTATCAGAGGTTCCAAGGGGAAGGAGAGGGACTAATAGGTCCCTAATAGGAACTAATAGTGCATCTTTAGAGCATTGAAATTAAGTGTAAACCACAATGTAAATGATAGATCTTGGTTAGTGGCAATGCGTCAATATTTATTCATCAGTTGTAATAAATGTACCACACTCTTGTAGATGTTATTAATAGGGGAAGATGTGTAAGGGTGAGGGAGTAGGGTATATGGGAATCCCTTATAATTTCGATGTAACTTTTCTGTAACTTAAAATCTTTTTAAAACTAAAGTTTATTATAGGAAAAAAATAGAAATTGGTGGCCTTGTCTGTCTTACTATATCACTGTATCACCAATCCCTAAACAACTGCTTGTTGCATGGCAAACCATCTATAAATATCTGGTACATTTATAAAAATTAAACTAACCATTATCCAAGATTGGATCACTTATTTTCTCTTGGGTCTGGGTAATGGGGATGGCCCCTCCAAAAACAAAACAATGAAGAGTGAGACATAGGAGAATGTCCACAGAAAATCATGATAGTGTTAGAAGAATGGGGAATAACAGAGAAAACACCAATAGAGATATTCACTGACAAAATAAAAGCATGCTCTCTATTTTTCTCTTCCATCACTCTTTTCTGAGATTAACATAAATGTTTCCCTAGAACATGATCATTTCTGGAAGCATTAACAGTCAAATTTCTAATTTAACACATCTGAGGCTCTGATTGTGATCACAGTGAATGACCATAGCAAGGACACTCAACAAGCACCAGGTAAAAGTGAAAGTTGCTAAATGTCTTAAGTTCAAGGAAAACAAGCTGAATAGAATTCAGACCACCTTTGAACTCAAGAAATGCAGTAAATTAAAACTAGCAGTAAAAATAAAAATTGATTCATAATGACATGAATCAAACTTCCTGTGAGACCAACTCCACCGTTTTATCATGCTCAAAAGAATGATACTGAAGTACATTCCCTCAGGGAAGGAAGGAATAAGAAAAGAAAATTACTTTTACAGAACAAAATTAAGAAAACACATGCATATTTATATCATTTTTAAAGAAAATAAATATTCAATATAAGAGAGACTACAGATATTTGTATACAACGACTTTATGATGTTATCAACAATCTCATGATTCTTCCAAAGTTTCATGGCTTATGATTCAGCAATTTTAAATTTGATCATAGGACAAAAGGTGAAGGAATTGTCAATCTGTATTTCTTTTTAGAAAAGTCTGAAGGAACAGAACAAGCTAGACCTTGTTCTGATTCTGCTTAGATACATATTAACTTGACTAGTTATTCAGCTTCTCTTTGTTCCATTTTACCAGGTAAGTGTGATGCTATGTATTTTTCTAGCTATGAATGAAAGATAATTGAAATGGTATTTGTAAACTGTTGAGTTACTTATGTTTTATACATAAGTGTGCATTTTTGTTCAAAAGACAAGGAATTTCTTAATACATGTCTACCATGTCTATATCCATTTCTGTTTGCCTAAATGAATTGTCTATAAAATTCAAATGGGGGATTTATGACAGATCAGGTAGGAACTTACAGTTTCTATTTCCTTTAAAGTGTGACAGATCTGTGTACAAATAGAAAGTTTTTATGACACAAGAATATCTCAAACCACAAGTTAGTATCACTTGTAGAGAGAATATTATGCTTGATATGATCTTTGATAATCAAGTCAAAATGAAATGAAAATATACTTTGAAGCTTTCAGGAAAAACAAAATAACACAATGTGGAGTATAGGCACAAGATTTAATGTCTCTGGATCTTGTGTCTACTTGAAAAGCAAAGTTTTATGCTTAGGAGTCTGATGATTTAAATCACTTTGAGCACAAATAGGATTCTGGGTATCTAAATCAATTTTCAGGAAGATAGATGAGTAGAAACCTATAATATTAAAACTGTAGTTGTTTTAATATTTAATATGTACTGTATATTAACATGGCAGATGGTTGTACTATCAGCTCCATTTGTGCAAAATGCACTAAATTTAGAATTAAAAATTAAGATTCAAGGCCTGACTCATACACTTACCTACCTGCTTGGCTGTGGTCAATATTCTTAGATTTTCTTGGGACTACTTGGTTGAAGTAGAGATAATAATAAATTCAAAAGTTTGTAGTAAGGATACAGTGAAATATTATTTGCAAGCACCTATTTGTTGCCGTATAAATAGTATTTAAATGAACAAAGAAAATAATATTGAGTAAAATAATGGTCTCTAAAGAAAAAAACACGACTCTGGATTACAGTGCTTGAAATAAAGCAGATCTGATTCTAAAGCATTCTGAAGGGGTTTTTTGAAGAGTTCTTAGAAATTTATAGATTGAGACACAAAGTCTTGTTATGCTAACTTCATTCTAAAATTTGTGGTTTTCCTTTTCCATAATTAACAGGTGCACTATTTTCATATATGAATGTGGTATGATTAAGTTGATGAGTGGGAGATGGAAGTGGATTGAATTTTGGGAGACTGAATAAAGGGACTGTGTAAGGAGGATTCATGAGCCAACTCCTATATAATGTTGAATAGGAATGGTAAGAACACTTTTTTCTGAACATTGTGGGTGCAAAATTATTTTCACCACTAAATATAATGTCAGCTGTAGGTGTATGCTTATTATGAGTTTGAGAAAGTTTCCTTCAATACCTGGTTTGACTTCTGTTTCTCCTATGTTTTGCCTCAAGTGAGCCAGAGTTTGCATCCAGAGTCTCTTTGAAGGGATGTCTATTTTCCTTACATTCATGCTTAGTTGCCCTGTTACACCAGCTCATATATGAGTTCAAGAGGGTTATAATCTGGCTTTCTCTTATCTTTATATTGGGAGAAATGCCTTTTTCCAGTTTTCTACTTTCTATTTGAATGCAGACTATCTGTATTAGTCAGCCAAAGGGATACTGATGCAAAATGCCAGAAATCTGTTGACTTTTATAAAGGGTATTTATTTGGGGTAGAAGCTTACAGTTACCAGGCCATAAAATGTAATTTACTTCCTTGACCAAAGTCTGTCACCACATGTTGGAACAAGATGGCTGCCCATGTCTGCAAGGGTTCAGACTTCCTCTTCCTCTCTTGGCTCCGTGGTCCCAGTTTCTTCCAATATCAGCTGTAGGCTAGGATAAGTCTCATCTCTCTCCCAGGGCTCATTCTTCTCCAGGCTCAGCTGCTTTCTTCTCTCCACAGGTCAGTTGTAGACTATCAGGCAAACTTATTGTCTCTTCCCAGGGCCTCTGCTGTGTCTAACATATCTGCTTTTCTGTGTGTTTACTTCCTGGGGCTCCAGCTCCCTTCTCTGCAGTGCAGCTTCTCTGTGAGTCGCCACCCATCAAAAGGGCAGAGACTCAACATCTCATTGACATGGCCCAATCAAAGCCCAAACATTATTTAATCAAGTCAAAGTGAAACCTCGGAATCCAATATAATCTAATATGCCCAGAGGAGCAGACCAGTTTACAAACATTGTACAATAGCTATTTTTGGAATTCATAAATAATGCCAAACTGCTACTCTATTTTTCTTAAGTCAAACTCTAAAGTCTAAAATGTGCTTACAGTGCTGCATGTCTCCTGGCTTTTATACTTTTCCTGATTTTTCCTATACAGATTCTTTGCTCATACTGTTATTACATAAATTCCCCCAAAATACCACTCTCAAACATGCATTACCAGTTTCAATTCATATGTACCCCAAACCTGCTCCCATACTCCCACATAAAATTCACCAACATAAATTCTCCCTCAGATCTAAAATAGAGTTCATTTCTTCTCAAGACTTTTTCTTGAACTCCATAATTTGGATGTGGAGTTTCTTCTTCTCTTGAGCTCCCTCAGCACAATAGCATCATTTCCTTACCTTTTTGACTTGAATAATTCTCCCCACTCACTGATATACATGAAAACTGAGAGACTGTATTTATCTTGTTCATCATTACAGACTCAGCACCTAACATAGTTCTTGGACACAGCTGGCATTAAATAAATAAGTTTTGAGTTAAGAAAAAAAAGTGAATATTAAGATTTTAAAGATCTTTAGTGATATCCATTTTCTACCCTAACAATTACTCTAGAAATGTAGCTGTTTACTTAATCGATGATTAGAGGTTTGCTGAAACCCTTGAAGGAAAATTCTAGAAAGAAAAGGAACTAAATAAAAGTGATGAAATTCAATTATTAAATATATATACATACATACGTGAATATGCAAATTATATAAATATATATCTATGTGCATTTGCATGCATACACATGAATGACAAATTTTCATATGTGTCATTAAGGTCTAGTTTTTAATTGGAACTGTCCCAGTCCTACCTTTTTATTTTATAAAATGTCATTTTGTGTGGCTTAGTACGCTTAGTGCTAATGTAAAGAAAAATGTGCTGAATTTTTGCCCCTATCACCCCTCTCTTTATTAGAAACAGACAGCATAAACTTTGGAAATTAAGCTATGGTGACTACAACAACTCAAGTTAGCAATATTATTAAAAGCAAAAAATATCTCTTTAAAATATGCATTTTGACTTGAATTTCATTCTGGCATTTGGGATAAATGTGTATTATGATCTTTTTATGAGTATTTCTAAAGTATATAAGCATTAAAAGCAATGCTATGGAATTTTGTATAATTGGAGATAAAACAGCACTTTATGTCTCACTGAATATTGCTTCTGTTCCCAGAAGAATGGAACAATGAACAGTGCTGGAAGGTAATAGTCTGTACCTACACAGGAGCTTTCACAAATTATAAAAACCAGCCAGAGACAGATTGTGGTAATACATCTTAATATAAATATACCTTTCTTTGTCTCAGACATTATGCAACTATTTCACTAACATTTTCCTCATAATATTTCCCCATTTTTATCTCCTGCACACTCACATAACACAAGTTTATTTTTTTCCTAAGACTTTTGTAGTTCACAGTGAAAATTTGGGAAAGATTATTTGGTAAAATTGCTTATTTAAAATACTTGACCTTTCTTCTCCTAGTTAAATTCCTACTTGATTGAGGCATTTTCAATTTGATTTCTCATAAGTTAATTCACTTGATGAAGGCTTAAATGTGTTTGATATAATGGGGGCATTTAGGTTGCATATGCACCAAATTTTTTCTATTCTTGAGGTATTTATTCAGGCATTTGTGAAGAAAGTCAGAAAAAAATGGTTGAATGTGATCAAATGGTATATATTTTTATAAGAGATATTGAGATAACTTAGATATTAAACTTATCTTTGTTATCATAAACTAACAACAAAAAAGTATCTTTTAATTCATATTAAGAAAACTGGAGTCCAAGGTCCTTGTTTTGGATGGGACCAGATTATATTTGGGTAAAAATGCAGTGTAGAAAAGGGAGAGAAGGTCATCTATGAGAATTGATGCTCTGAGATTATGATTTAAGTGGAAAGAATTGGAGCAAAATGTAGTTGACATCTTCATGACACAAAGAACTATCTATAGAGAGAATGCTGAGTTTTGTGGTTAATATGAAAAGTATCCTTGACATGTTTGTTTGTCTGTGTGGGTGTGGTGAGAGGACTGGTGGGGAGGCTCAGGCACAGAGCCTAAGGTTTGGGATCTGTGCCCCACTGCTGTGATTTGGATTAATCTGTATGCATGCAGACTGGAATTTCATTCTCTTCATTTTCTTCATCTTTTCCCCTGTCATCTTTTGCCTTGTTGCTCCAAGTGTGTTTGTATTAAGAATTTTGGGGAGGGAGGGAGTTGGCATTTGTGGTTCTAAGTACTTAAAGACTGTGAAATGAGGACAAGGATATTTCAAACCCTTAAGTCAGTCAATGCATTCACTACTGGAAGATATTGTGGAGGGAACCATTTTCTCTGTAGTTCAAGATAGAGAATCAAAGTAAGCATAAAGTTTTATAAATTTTAAATTGCTTTTTCTCTCTTTGCTATTAATCAACAGTCCATTTTAAACATCATTTTCAAATAGGTACTCCATTGCTGAAAAATATATTATACTGAATATTTCTCTAACACATATTTACAATATGATATGCATTTATACCCCTTGTAGTATACCCTGTGCAGTGTTTTCTTTCCTATATATTTGGGTAATCTGCCTTAAATGTTATTCTTCTATACATGGAAAATAAAGTTACATTTCCTAATAGCTTTTCTTCATCATTAGCAAGTCTGTTGTGTTTAAAATATATTTGAATGTAAGATGTCACTGACAGTATCTTCAAATCACATGAGTGGTTAAAGAAAATTGATTTTATCAAGACAGTTTCTTTTGACTCATTTAACTAATTTTCTTTTATATTAAAGCAGAATTATTTGATAACCATGAGTTGTATTTCCAAATAAAGAGCAAGAGTTTTCAGTGTAATAAATCATGTTAACTCATCTTTTGAGGTAACACAAATCCAGAACTCCTGAAGGATTTTAAACAGGGAAGTAATTGATCATCGTTTCATTTTAAAGAATTAATCTGGTGGCTGTTTACAATAGTATAGGATAAAAATGTAATAAAGAAAAAATAAGTCAATTCATATAAAGTAGGAAAGAGGGAAATTTCTTAACTTTTTTTTTTTTACAAGTTTTGTGCTTCATACTCAAAGTTCAGTTTGTGTTTAACATTTTTAAGTTCAGACATGCCAAAGCATAAAAGTACAGAAGGCTTGTGATTTTTTATTGCTTTCATGCAAATATATCTTCTTTTTCCAAAAAATGAAGCCACATTAATTTTCCACATTCACAAGAGTGAGGATAACTGTTCTAGTCCCTTTTTACTAGGATATGGTCTCTTGTGGAAATAATCTCTAAGAAACTGCTTTTTTTCTTCATAAAAACGGTCTTCGTATTTTTTCGGGTTTAATGCTAAAATCTGAAGAGCATCGTCATTCATCAGCACGCCCTCTGTCCTGCTGTCATTCTTGTGCCTCTTCACAGTCACCTCAGTCGCCGCCGTGTCCGGCACTGGAGTTGCGTCAGCGCTCAGAAGCAGAGGCTGTTCCTCGCCTTCCCTGGGATCACCTGCCCCAGCAGGGCCATCGGTCAGCTTTCTCTTCACAGAAAAGGTGGCGTCATCGATCACCCCACCGTTGACGAGAAGCAGAAAAACGAAGAAAAGAATAGGAAAAAAAAAAAAAATAGAACAATTTGGTTGAGGAGAATGTAATAAAAATAAATGGAAATGAATTAATTAACCAGGTAAAAAACATACATTTTCTAATATACTTGGGACTCTATAGCCAACAATTAGCAAATACACAAGCACATAGAAATATATACAAATATTTACATGATGATAGGTCACAAAAAAGTCTCAAATTTCCAAATATCATCAAGAAGATTTAAATAATAACTTTTGGAATTTGAAACTCATTTTTTAAATAAATCAATGTATCAAGTTATATTATAAAATATTTATAACTGACAAAAATTTGTTGGATATAGTCATACTTAGACTATCATGTTAAGCCTCAAATGCGTATGTCATATAAAAGAACCAAGATTTCAGTTTAGCAAATTGAAAAATGTTAGTAGAATAAACCTTCCAAAATAAGGAGGAAATAGTAAAGCAAATAGAAGAATTAAATAGACAATAATCAATAGCTTTTTAAAAATAAAATAAAAACAAATTATTTGAAAAGTTTTATTAGTTAGGCAAAATTCTGGCAATACTGATGGAAACATAAAGAGAACGCAAAGAAACAATATAAGGAATGTAAATAAAGTCATGGTGATATATCCAGTAGCAGTTAATAAAAATTATAATATGAAATACTTCATGCTAATATATGTGCAACTTAGAAGGAAAATTAAAAAGAATCAGAATAAAACACAATATCAAAGGATGAATCATAAAATGCAGAGGAAAGCATTTATGGTGCTACTGCACTAATTTAGGCAAGACATGAAGAAACCCTAAGTCAAAAAGAGGAAAGAGGGTTAGAATGGAAGAGCCATTTCAAAGAGATATATAGCAGGGAGACTCAAGCATTCTTTGTGACCAAGTGATCATGAGGGACAAGGTAAAATAAAAGTATATTCTCACAATATCTGGTTTCTGGGATTTCAATTTCTGAGTATAGTTCAGATGTTGAAATGGGCTATGTAGCAATGGTGGTGGCATTGTTCTTGTTTTGTGGAGGAAAAGGCATGGAGGAAAGGGATAGGGAAGTTCATTGTGGTCTTCATAAAAAGAAAAAAAAGGAGTAAAATAAACGGAATTATTTCTTAGCTTTTCTGTCCACCCGTCTCTCTTCCAAATAACAGCCAAACGGAATTATTTCTTAGCTTTTCTGTCCACCCGTCTCTCTTCCAAATAACAGC